>VWZW01003558.1:1276648-1417854 GCA_013397115.1 Edolisoma coerulescens | reverse complement strand
AAGGGAAGGGAAGGGAAGGGAAGGGAAGGGAAGGGAAGGGAAGGGGGGGAGCGAGCAAGTAGCAGCACAGTTGCAGTGGGAGCACTAAACTGAGGAGTTCCAAAACCATGACAGTTATACAGGCTTTTAATACATCATTGTCATCTTTCCTTGCTCAAGAGAGCACAATTTGGAGTTTGTTGTATTAAAACTCATCATCCTGTTTCAGATGATGAGTAGACCACAGCATTAATCCACAAATTGCCACTACTCACAGGAAAAATGTTTCTGAAGACACTATTCCTACTGTCCAAGGGCCGGGAGTCATAGCTGTAAGTCACATTCTCAGTCCTTAGCATATCTTCCTCAACTGTAAAAAAAAAAAAAAACAAACAAAAAAAACAAAAAAAAACAAAAAAAAAAAAAAAAAAAAAAAAAAAAAAAACCCCACACAATTAGGTTTTGTAGGTTTTGATTTCAGTGAAGTCCATGGCAAAATTTTGGCTTTACACTATGTTGTGAGGATTTTCCCTTCAGCTCTAGAAATAAAGGATCCTGAGGATGTCAGTGTTTCAAAGGCTTTACACTACTGGGGGTGATGATCACAGTTTAGCTGTGGCACCTTGGGCCCGTGCCTCTCACTGGCCTCCCTGTGCTGTTGGGGTGACGTGGCAGAGCTGCCAGACTCCCTGGGTTAAAACCTCCATGTTTTTACACTGTCTCTGAAATAACTGTGCCCGTATAGGAAAATAAATAAATAATATTGCCTAGTTAATAAAGTCTTACTTTCTCAAAAAAGTGTTAATGACAATCTGTAAAGAAAATAAGTAGAAATAAGAAAAGAGACAGAGAGGAGACAGGTGAAGAATGATATGAAGCCATTTCCCTTGCTACACAAGTCTCCTGCCTTGTGCTATGGCAGGGCAAGTTGAAAACCTGTAATTGTGCTTGCTGACAGGCTGTCTCGAGAAACAAGCGTTTGATTGTGATCATCCTTGACAAAGATATAGGGCACAAGCACCCATGGACGCCTAATTTATGGATTTTTATCTTGTTTTATAAACTGTCTGTAGGGTTACATTGCTGAATAGGAAATGCAAAGTGAGCTGGAGACAAGGTATTTGAAAAGCAGAACTCAAGGAAGACTAATAATGATGACAGACTGAGGAGATCAGAGAGCTAAAAGACTACTTCAGCTAAATAAACAAGGAAGCCTCTGACCTCTCTGAAATCCAATAAGCTGGTTATCAGTCTAAAAAATAATGTTGCTTTATCAGCTCATTTCTAAATGGGCCCAAAGTATCAAGTACAATGAATTGTTAGATGTATTTATAATAAAGAATCTTTCAGTTAATCTGTTATTTTATTGTGCACTGATTGCTGCTGTTTTCCCAAAGGTGGTTTCTCTTTTTCCCAGACAAAATTTCCTTACCTTTCTTAGGAAAAATGGTGAGGGTAAAAACGAGAAAAAGTATTTAGCCCAGCTGATTTCTTCAGCTCAATAATTTTATTTTACTTTCACTTATTTCTTTTTATCCTGCACCCCTGATAGTGTTTGATTACAGGTTCTGTGCTGGAGTGGACACATTAAACTATGAGTATTTTTAGAAATACTGAATTTTTTCACAGCTGACAGGACACTGAGGGGTTCTGTTTTTGGCAGTAGGCTGCTTGGTGACTTACACAAATCACTTTTATCTCACTCTTTCACAACTTGCCTGTCTTATGTGAAAGACAAAGACTTTTTCTGACACAGGTATTACTGTATAAGGGAGATGTTTCTATATTATGCAATCTTTTTCCAACCACAAAGCAGAAGCAGCTTGATATGACTTTTATGTCTAAATGAAATTGATGCGAAGCAGTTATATTTTGAGGAAGTCTAACCAACTGCCCATGAAAATGTGACCCTATAAAATCAACAGGGTATGGTTCCCCCTTGACAGCACCTGTATGGAGCACAGCAGTGAAATCAGTGAGGCAGTTACGAGCTCACTCCAAGTTTCAGCCCTGGGTGAACTTCTGAATTATGACCTAAGAGTTATGCACAGAAAACTGTTCTTCAAATTAAGTCTGACAAAGCCATAAGATCAAATTGTTGGAGACAACTTGCAAACACATAAAAGAGTTTTGTATGAATTTGTATTCGTGTTTGTATATTTTATACTGTGGCTGTTTTATACTATGACTATAACCAAACACTTGTTCAGACACCTTTGCCATCATCAGCCAAGTAACCAACACTGTGCCTAGTTCATGAGTGCTCAAACAAAACTGCAAAACAGGGAAAAAATGCAAGCTCAGTAGGGAAAATACGCTTTTCTCAGAGTGGAATTTTTAATAAAGTGAGATTAATTGGGCTATATTGAGATGCAGGGATGTGCAGGGATGGCTTCAGCTACGGGACTGAGGCGGACATGCTCTGATAGCTTTAGCTGCAAGATGGGAAACGTTATGTATGGCTCTTACTCATTCATTTTGCCAAGGGCTATCATTGCCATGGCAGCTCAACAGACTGGGGCATGTGTCCAGATGTCCCTTGTCACTGCCAGGCCCAGGGAGGGCAGAGCGTGCCAAGATGCAGCGTTCCACCTTGGCAGCCCGGACACAAACACGGATTCTGCTCTCGAGTAGTAATTTCTGTGAGAGGAGTACCAGCTGCAACTTTTATTAGCAGCATCTTAGGCTCCCTCAAGTATGTGCTCTAGACTGTGCCAGGGAGCTTGACTGTGGGTCAGATGCTGATTATGTGAGCAGTGGCAAGAATTGTGTTCATTAGAAACAGGTATTTTAAAATAAATTTGAAGCGCAACCTAATAACGGAAGTAAAAGACAGTTATGTACTTACTTTGTTTTCACTTTTCATAAAACCGCTTTCACTGGTTCTCCAAAAAAAATTTGTTTAACATATGTGCCATGTTCCCTCCCGTACTGGGAACATCTTCACACGTGGTATTATCTAGCACCCAGGTTTAAAATGGGATTAGCATCTTGAATATGACAAGAATCTCTTGGTTCTGCTACAAGTAAAAAAATTGTCATGGTCCTTTTGAAAGTCATTAATTAATACTTAAACTAAACAGTGTATAAAGTTAAAAGCTGCAAATGTGAAAAAGACCTAATGCCAAAGTCAAATCCAAAAGTCAATTTAATTGCTTTGAGACTTGTTGAAGGCTGAAAACATGTTGTATAATTTTAACTGGTCATAAAAATAGGCTATTTAAGTATTTTAACTTGATGTTAAAGAAGCCACCTTTGCCTACCCTACAAAAGATGTTTTGAAGTAGTTTCTTCTTCACAGTCTACTGACAACTGTAAATACAAGTAATACTTGTAGTTTTTGTACTCTCTCTGGTCCAAAAGCCTGATGTGTCATATATTTGTCTCTGAATTACTACCGTGCTTGCTGATAACAAGCCTAATAGTAGAATAACTTGTATGTCCTTCTCAAATATTACATTTTAGTTAGAGCAGGATTTAAATTCATTGGGGTCAGTTCAGACTTTCATTGGGTCTGCTAAGTATTCAAGGTAAAGGAAGCCTTTTCAAACTGTGAAATCAATACATGCATTCTGTGGCATGAGATGGTGGGGCCTCCTTTGATGCTGCTCTGCTCTTCTCTCCCAAGTACTTCATGTTCCACACCAAAGGCAACACTTCACTTTGAACAACTGGAGTTCAAACTGTGCATAGAAAACATATTTAGATACTCTTAGTGCTTTCCCCTTCAGATGTATTAGGCTTTATAAAATTGCTGTTTTCCTTTAGCACTACTGCTGTTGAAATAATTTTAAAGTGCGGCACAGTGTGTTTTAAGTACAGAGTAAAATTGCACAAGTAATAGTGTGGCAGTTTAAAATAATGAGGTAGATGCTGTAGTATGATCTATATAATAATGGAATTATATTTATGTGTTGCAATTACCAAATGGTATATTCGGATTTCTTTTAATGAATTGTCAGCAGTGCTTGTAATTTGATTTAGACAGGCTTATGTCCTTAAAGTATTCTAACTACTAATCTAATTCCCACCAAGTACTACAGTGCTATATTTAAAAGTTAATTTTGTATTAATTATTATTTAAGTATTAATATATTTGGATTTAATTTAAAGATTGTAATAGATTCAAGAATATAATGCATTATTAATGTCTATTATTTAATGTAATTTATAATACCAAACATCTTGTTGATATTTTTAAATAAGAAAATAGATGGGTAGATCATTATACACTGTGAAATTAGGGAAATGAAAGAGATGCATCTTCTCCCTGTTATCTCTGTTTCTCTTTCTTCCTTTATTGCATTTTGTTTCACAAGATATTGAAGATCTAATGAATATTCAAATATATGCAAGTCCTATTGCAGCACCATACATCATACACACAAAAGACATACACTTTACATATAATTCCATCCTACATTTATCTGTATTTACAGGACCCTGGTGATTTTATCCATTAAAGATGAGTTTTTGTAGGATTTGCATTTCTAACTTGACCCAAGGAATTATCCAGATACAAAATTACAGAACATCTAATTACATTTGCCATCAAAAACAAGAGATTCAGCAACCTGTTAATTATCTTGCCTTCATCTCCTCACCCATCCTACACCTGAAAAACAGCCCTCCTTTCTCCTTCCTAGCCCCACTTGTAAGGCATCAGGACATTCAGCTTCTCATTCAACCTTTGGTGCAACTAATTGCTTTAAATTGCTCATTTTTTGTATTTGGCACAATGTTACCTGAAGGAGCATCCAGCCTTCCTGCTATGTGACAATGTAATATAGAGAACTGCTCTTTTGCTGGGGCCTCCATTTATATGAATTCCCACAACAACCAAGTCCTTTCAGGATAACCCTGGAGGAACTTGTTCCTCCTGATAATTTGTCAACTTTGTCTGTTCAGCAAATTTGATGGGGTAGGAAGTTTTTGTACATCTTATCAATCAAAATCGATTCTTGTAATACACATAATTGTGCTTTTTTATTTTTTTAACCCCAGTGGAAATACAAAAAACTTTAACATTCAATTAGCTTGAAAATGGGCTCCTAGTACTAAATGAAACAATTCATATATTAAAGTATTTTGTAACATAATTGCAGTACAAAAAGCAATTTAATCATTCCAAAAACTAAAAGATGCTGTAGTCTGTACTTAGTAAAAACCATTCTCGATATTTTAAAATTAATGAAATATTTTACAATTGTTATTTTGTCTTCTGTTCTCTCACTTTGAATTTTTCTAGGTCAATTTTATCACTTTATATTAGTATCATTTATTACCATGTTATATTCTAGACCATATAAAATTTAAAAATAAAATGAATGGAGAGAAAATACTGATGATTTTTTTTTTTTAGGAGAAAATACAGAATTATTTTTGGCTTTGAAACTGCGCTTTCAGAATCATAGGAAAACACCACTCTAAAATGTTACCATTTTTGTTACAGTCTAGGTGACTAAGCCTGTGGTTAGGAGAGACTTCCCCTCCTTTCCATGTTGATTTTCTACCCATTAATTTGGGATCCCACTTGCTCAAAAGATCACCTACCCATTTCTGTATTATGCAAATCAGTTCCTGGAGTCTTTGCTTCAGCCCCCAACTGCTTTTGGGGTATCGTGGCTGCAGATCAGATGGATGGTGACATTGTATTTGTATGTGAATTCTGTCTTTCTCAGAGAGGATGAAGAGCTCTTTGGAAGTGCCTCTCTCCATCAGCCATATGGGGAAGTACAAAAGAAACTTTAACTAAATGCCTAATTTTCAGATATCTAAAACTGCATTAGGAAACCACCTTTGAATTACAGATTGTAAAATGTAGGGAGTAGCCAAACCTAATCTGAAGTCCTGAGCTGGTTTTTCCTTACCCCCATCCTGCTGTGTTTCCACGGGTCCATCTCTCTCTTTCCTCTGGTCTCTGTCTGCCTTGTGCTTTGGTAGACTCACTGGTGTCCTTTAACCACCTGCCATTTATGCAGTCACATTACACTGCCTCAAGAAGAGACCTTCCTTTTCTCTAAAACAACTTTTATTTTGTCCACTATGCACATAATGTTCCAATTTTTAATCCTTGCAATATCTCCAGTTTTGCTGTCATAACCTCGTTCAGGTCTGCTGTGAAGACCACGAAGATTTGCACCCCCCAAATGTTACTTGGTTTTGAATTTTCCCAAATTTTTCACTTTCTCTTCTTCACTCCAGGACTTTTGGGTTGTGATTCAACACATGTCTTAAGTGCTTGGCTGCATAAGAACAAACTGATCCAGAAATAAAAATGCTTTGCTGATCCCAGGTCTGACAGATGATGGTACTTTTGAGGACAGCAGCCTTTCCTCATAAAAACATGTAGTACCTGTTTCAAGGAAGGGTTTGTCAGTACTTCAGAAATGTTGGATGAAACCATACAGTTTCTTGTGAAGAATCCTTGTCTTTAATGGTGTTATATTTATAATCAGAGAAAAACTGAAGTCAGAAGGGACCTCTGGAGGTCATTGGGTCCAACAGTCTAAAGCAGTGCCAAATCTGAAATTTGTCTTCTTGAGGCACTGCTCCACTTGAATTGTGAAAATATCAATGAATTCTACAGCCCCTCATGGCAGCCTGTCCCAGTGCTTAGTCATCACTTACTAAGAAAATCAATTTTTCCTTCTGTCCAACCAGAATTTCCTTTTTAGCAATTTTCCTCAAGTCCTTTTGGTGTGAGTCTCTGCAAAATTCTGGCTCCATCATTTTTATAATCCTGCCCAAGCAGCAGCCAGCAGCAATTAAATTACCATTTAGACTTCTCTTCCCCTGGCTGAACAAACCCGTCAGTCTCAGCTACTCCTTGAATTCATGTTCCAGTCCCTTTAGTGGCCCTTCTCTGGACCATCTCTGGTTTGCTGATGACTTTATTTTTTTGGAGACCCAGAACTGGCCATAATGAACCTGAAACTGTTACATGAGTCAGTCACCAGGTAAAAGGGCAGTAGCTGCAAAACTCTGTATCTGGGTAAACAGAGCAAAATGCTGGTAAAGTTCTGCAAAGATGAAGAAGAACAAGACAGAAATGCCCTTCATCCCCAGTGTTCAGCAAAGCAACAGAAGGGCACCAGGGAAATTCCAATTATGAAACATTCTTGATGAAATATTAATAAAACCATACTATGGTCTTAATTGCTATAATTTAACACCCTGTATGGTATAAATATTTTAGAAACATGGTAAAATGGAACATTAAGAAGGGGTCAAGGGATAATAATATACATTAATCTTGATTGGCGGAGATGTATACCTCATACTTAATTTATGTTTATACTACCATTCTGTATTCCTTTTTGAAGAGTAGAGTGTGGAATAAGCTATATGTAGGCACCTTATACTGAGACATGCATGTTATGTGTGTATGTGTAGATTATTGTAAGTATTTATAAAGGCTCTGGTGTGTAATATAGATATATAGATATAGGTGATATAGATATATAAAGGAATTTTAAAATACCTTCACAACTGCATCCTCTCCTTTAGAAATCAGTCACGGATCCAGCAGTCTACAAAAGCAAGAGGGTCAGGAAATATGCAAACCACTTTCTCACAAGATTATTTCCTGAGGAAGTCGTTATTTATACTGCCCTTGCAATAGCCACCTCTCTTTTTCAGTAGCAAATACTTCTTTTAAGGCTAGTTTCCATATATTTTACATATATTTCCAGAGGGGAAACTCTGGAAACAAACCTGTGCTATGGCCACAGTGTCAGGGAGGGGAGAGCATGGCTTTATTCACAGTCTCAGGAGTACTTTACAGCTGTCTTGGTTGGAGAGTGTCTGCCTGACAAACACAGCAGTCAGACAGAAGTCAGAAAATGTTTCACTGAGCTTTTAACTCTCCTATAGATTTGCACCCCATAAGGACTCTATTGAGCTAATTTTTTCCGAAAATAGCATGCAGAAATTGCTTGAAATCGCTGGCACTCTAATAGTGACCTGTGCCCATGTATGCATAAAGCAGATAGGCATTTCATTTACATTTCTCGAAAATTGTATGCAGTAATGATTCCTACGTGTTAAATTGCATAATCCATACAAGTCTGACAGCCTTACAAAGGCTGTGGGCCAATGTCCTCTTTTGAATGTATCAGTGCCAATGAAAGAGGTTATCATACCCTTGAGAGAGGTTACTGCTGTTGTGTGTCTGCTGGTGGAACTGCTCCTGTGGTCACTCTCTAAACCATGTCAGTCAAAATTTACCAAGTAGGCTCAACTAGTTTAAATAGCAGATTTTTTGCTAATGATGCACATTTTGAAAATACAAAGGATAAGGGGCTACTCACAAGAGGGTGTAGCTGGCATTTTGATGGACAGTGAACATTTTTACCAGTGGGGCAGACTCCTGATTCACAGCATTAGTCCACAGCCTCTCACTGTCAATTCATCTGTCTTCTTTAGTTTGAATATTTCTGCAGTTGCTTATGATTTCTTTTTGAAAACACAGCACGACAAAATGCTTTTCTTTTGGGATGTAGGATTCTCACGCAAAGTGCGCAGAGATCTGGGACACAGAACAGCATTTTGCCCAATGAGGTTTATAATCGGATTTATAACCTGCTCAGATGGAACTGGCACCATGGGGAGTGGCACAGCCCAGGTAGCCTTTTCTACACTTAGAAGAGATGTCCTAAAAAATGTTTCCATAGCATTGTTAGAGGAGGGATGGTGCCAGCAGAGACTCATGCCAATGAGCACTTGGTTAAACCTACTACAAAGGAGAGACGTCTCCATCACACCATTCACAGAAAGGGAAAGCCTTGCCTTTGCTTCCAGCACTTCTGGGAGAGCTGATCAGAGTGTCCTTTCCTGCCATTTCTCCTTATTTTAAACCCTGCCAATAAGTCTCTTCTGCCCCTAACAGTGAAACAGTGAAAGTGCTGCAGCTTTTAAAGGATTTATAAGGCTTAGCTGAACGCATCACTTCCCATGCCAAAAAATAAGAGAAAGAATGTTGTGTGGATGGATGCAGCTTTAGCATTCTGCTGTTCTCTTGCCTAATATCCATTCCTTGTTATCTCTACCCCTCTGTAGCCAATTACTGTCTCCACTCATTTGGTAGATATAAGCTCTTTTGCACAGGAACCACCTTTTAGTAGTATGTTTGCACAGTGCCTTTGGCACAGTGATTCTGGCCAGGAAAAGCATTTGTAGGTGAGGTTGTAATAATCATAATATTTTGAGTACTGCAAAGTAGCCATCCTTCACACACTCAGATCTTTCCTGTTATATCCTTCTCCTCCTTCCCATCAAATGTGGGTACCTGCAGATTCAGGCACATTCAAATCCTGTAAATGCATTTAGGACACAATTATCTCTGCAGGCAAGCAGTTATCTTGCTTATTTTGCACTTCACCCATCCAAGGATAAACATAATGGTTTTTTATTACATGATTAAAGTTTATAGTCTTCAAAAAATATTTGGCCTGTATTTCTGAAATATACGGGTTCTTCCATTCTTGCTGGTTTTCAAGAAATTATTTTAAAGGTAGTCAGATAGCCTTCAGAATTTTCATTAAAGCAGAATTATGAAAAACTGTTGTGAGAAATGATGGGCAAGTTAACATTGTCCCTATTCACTCTCACCTGAAAGCTTTATTGTCACTCTTGTTACTAGTGGCATCCTTGGTAATAAATATTTTCATTTTATTCTGAGGCACAGCAAATAGATTTTGTTAGTGAATGACCTTGTGCATTAGCTGTGCTATTCATGATTTAGTGAGCCAGTCAGTTGAAATATTGCTAATGTTTTTGCGACTCAGTCTTGTTACATTTGTGCCACGAGGATGACATTAAGTGTAGTCGTAGATGAATAACAAATAACGTGTCTCGAAGTTGTGTTTTGGATCATTAAAGAAATGAACCTACAGGGTGCTGTTTTATTAACTGAGGAAATGACTGGGAAAAAAAATGACAGTTCTTGAATGTGTATTTATTAAAAATAAAATTTGGCATGCTGAGAATTAGTGGTAGTGTCCGTTAAATTTTTCATAAACCAGTGCAAATACACCACAGTGTCCATCCAAAGATTTTGACAGATTTTAAATAAGTGGAAGAATAATTCATACATTTCATACTGTTTCAGGCTGAGACTGAAAATGGGGCAAGGAGGAGAATGCTAAAAAAAGTAGAGCATAACAAAGATGAGGATTAATAATTAGATGCTAATATGGGTATCTTAAAATATTATGTATTATGATATGAAAGAGGGTCAGTGTGCTTTTCAGGGATACCCTAGGGAGGAGTGGATTGCTTCTTTGAAAGTGCAACTACTGTGCTTGGATTTCTTTTCCTAAGTCCTTCCATTTCTTTGTGTTAAAAAGTAATGGAAACTCTTGAGAAAGTATCTTGTAGACATCTAGAGAGATGGTTTAGTCCTTTCCCTTGCCCCAGTAACATATCATCTATTCTAAAGAAACCACAGAAGGTCAGTTAAGTTCCAGATAACAGAGTTTCCTGAATTTCTACAAAGCTACAACCATAAGTAACAACCTCTGCATGTTTCGGTGGTTCTTTCTGCTTATTTAAAAATAGTCAAACACAATCAGAAGATGCAATGGATATCCTGAGAGATCAAAATGAGTTTTATGGAGGGAGAGACTATTCAAATAGGAGGAAAAAGCAGATACAAAGCTAGAATATTAGCCACTCTTGAAAAGCTGAGTTACTGCTATTATCTGTTTGATTTTTTTTTTTTTGTAGTATTTCCAGCCCAAGAAAATTAAAGCAATCTGTTGAATTCTTGACTATAAATAAAACAAGGCAGAAAACCTGTTCTTTTATACTGTTATTCCAAAAGCTTGTCTGTTTAAAAGGAAAGAAGCTGTAGCCTTAAGCTTGTCTTGTGGACTGTTGCTTTTCACAGTGTGGTGAAGGTGAGGAGGCCAAGAGCACTTTGCACGGGAAGGTCTGAGGAAGGTCCGGGTGGTCCTTCTTGCCCACCCATCCCCTGGGACCACACATCTTGCTTTTCTGATTTTTAAATGTTAAGGTTGGACATATGATGGTGAACTCTGATGTTAAGCTAAGGGGGACTTTAAAAAGGACAATTAATAGTTGATCTAGACATTAGCAATCATCCCAGAGGTAACTCTGCAGAGAAGCACTGCCCTGGTAGTCACAGCACCTCGGTCTACATGACTGCGCTCTCCTCCAGTTTCAGCTCAACATCCTGCAGGCTGTTTCATCTGAATTTTCTGTTCAGAGATAAACCTTGTCAAGGAATATTTATGTGAACAAATTTTGATGTGAAAAGTGGAATGACACTTCTTTTTTTTCATTTTCTGCTAACACTGGCTGAATTGGTACAACTTTTGCTATAAATAATGGATAAGTGTTTTAAGTATGCAAGCGAGTTGTTACACATACATGCACTGCACTCTGTCAAGTAATGTGCAGCATTGAATTGCAGTTGTTAAAGTGGTCAATAGTGTTAAAAATTGTCTCTGTTAAGCATTCATTGAAATATATTTTGTGTTTCTAAGGCATATACATCATGTAACAACACATATATACATACATACACATATATACACACATGTATACATATATACAACTTACAACAAAATATACATATCCAGAGCATGGTTATTTTTGTTATTCCTCAAAACTCTTCTTTTGATGGACACCTATCTGCTTATATTGTTTAAGAGAATATTTTTGATAATGGGTTCCTGAAGCTCTGCCAAAAAGAAGTATTTAGGATAGATAAAGGTTTTTAATTCCTACAGTTCTAATTCATGTAAACTGGGTTTGTTCATACTTCAGAAACAGAATCATCCTCACTCCACAACTCAAAAATCCCTCTCTGTCGCCACGGCATTGTCTATTGAAATGTTTTACTGCTGAAGTATTTTGGAGGTTGTGTACATGTGTTTCTTACAAGGGAATTCCTGTGGAAAAAAAAAAATTGGATTGGTTGATGCAGCAGGACTTTTCAGGCCTATATTTATATATATATCATAAATTGTACCGATCTCAGGATGGGATAAGTAAATCTCTGGTGATATCTATTTACTTCTCTTGACAAGGCAGGGAATTTGACTGATTTCTTAGTTGAGACAGCATGGTTTGTAGAGATGGATCCCACCGTGAAGCAAAAAAGGTCCAGAGAAATAAAAAAATGTCGTTCCATATATTCCAAACTCCTTTACTACAATTTAAATATCAGATTTTAGAACATCAGTGTGCTCATTTTAAAGGAAAGTTAAAGGAAGACATACAATTGAGCAGTTATTTATTGAATAAGTGGAAACAAGTCAATGCAAGCAGTCATGCAGACAGAATGTGTTTAAAATATGTCCTTAATCTATGCAAAGACAGAGGTACCTGAGGTCCTGCTGTACAAAGGCATTGCCGCCCTATCCTTGAATATTACCGGGGCATGGGTGTAAGAGGTAGATGGTTTAGAGTGCAAAAAGGGACATTGTTTCAGTGAATAAGTTTAAAAAATATACACCTCTTGGCAGCTATTCAAGTATGGCCCAATTTCCCTCTTATGGAAACATGCAGTGTTGCTATTTCCCTGACAAAGGGATTTTGTGTGTATTTTTTGAACAGAATTAAAGACAAACAGAGATGGAAAATTCCTTGATTGTGAGCATGGAGATTTAGCTGCCTCGTACCAAAATCTATGAGAACGCAAAGGTGCACAGGGAGTGGTGAGCATGGTCTGAATTTCCATCTGCTGGTTTTATTGGCTAGAGCAGGTTGTAAAGGATGTGTGCTCTCAAAATTGCTGGAGATGCAAACAATATTTTAAATTACTCCAGGCAGCAAGGTACTGCATCTGAACAGATTGAAAGCTGAAATGTTGATATCTGAAATTAAATTAATGCACATGAGATTGAAACAATATCTAATTAAAATCATTTGAAAAATGACTTGAAAATTGAATATGACACAGTATTTAGCAGGCTGTTGCTAGCACAGTGATACGGCTTTGACTTCTCTGCAACCATTTCCATTCCAGGCCTAGCTGCCAGTTAAATAGAAATTACACATGAAGCAGCTATCTCGTGCCATCACTCTGTAAAGATTGGAGGACAAAATACCTTCTGCCTGCAGCTTGTGTACTCGTTCCTCACTAATTGCATTGTAAAATTTAGTGCAGGAACCCTTCTTCTCACTTTATCTGGCCAGTTGTGTTGGTCATTTTTGTTCTGAGCTGATGCATTTTGAATATTCCATGTTGTGCCTTTGAGTTGCTGTGTATATGCATGGCACAGTGCATGGCCCTGCCAAAGAGAAAGGCACTATTTCTAAACCACACTATGAAGAAGCTTTCCAAATATTAAGGGGGTCCTTTCTCGGGGAGGAGAAAGAAAAGTTTAACTTGATATAAGTAAATGTAACATCTGCTTGTCTTAGAGATACTTGTTAAAAAGCTAAAAACTGTAAAAAAATCTCTGGAGTTCCCTTCCTCTTTTTCTCTTTCCTTTCCTCAGAGAGGAAAATAAATAAAATTCTTCTAAATGTGGCTCTTTGAAAGGAGCTTTGCAACAATCTGATGGGAAAAAAAAGTGGTTTGTAGAATTCATCTGACAGGCTACAGTAAATCTGAATTAGCTGCCCTCAATTTATTGACTGGAGGTCCAGTCAATATAGTTAGAAAGTCTAGAGCATGAACTGGCTCATTCTAAAATGGGCAGGTAATAAAGGTCAGGGGAATCATAAGTCTGTAAGTACTTTTTTTCCTACATTTAATTAAATACAACACACTCAAAGTCAGATACACAGCAAAACCCCAAGGTTTCCCTGTGAGTGATGCTATCTTCCCAGAAAATCTCTTCCTATTTAAGGGTGGTTTCTTCTTTGGGGGCAGGTAAGTCTTGCAGCAGCCTGGGAGACAAACTGGGGAGGCCTCCTGCTGAAACCCTTTCCCTGTTTCCCTTCCCCTTGCTCATGCCAGTGTGTGCTCCCACGAGCCACAGTGGAGGGTGCAGTCGTGCTTGGCAGCCTGCTTGATAGAAAACCTTCTTCCAGAAGTGCTATAATGAGACTCGAGGTCTGCTCAGAGCCCTCCATAACTTGCTTCTTCTGAGAACTGAGGTTAAACCTGCCAAACCTACACACTCCAATTCCTGACTGTGCCACTGACAGGTAACTTTGCTAAAGAAAATAAACGTTTGCCCTCAGAAAACACATCAGACCTCCCTCAGGTTAGTGAAGACTGAGCAGTGACAATCCCTACCCTTAAACACTCAGTAACACCCTCATCATGCTCTCTAATAGAGCAAAGCCATTAAGTTGTCCCCATTGTAATTTAGATCACAGAAGAGACTTCCAAAGATTCTTTCAGGTTAAAATAACTGGTATACAGAGAGTAGGCAAAATTATTCCACTGTAGCTACGTGCTTAATTATATGGAATACTGCATAAATTGTCAAGTGCAAAGAATTATTCTGATAAATTAAAATACTAATTAAATAGGCTATTGCAGAATTTTGAGAACATTATAGGGCTCCGCTTCTTCAGGTAATTTGCATATCCTTCATCTAGTGAATTTAATTTAAAGGCCTCCCTTTTTGTGTGTTTGGAAGCCGTTTTTGTTTCAATGGAAGATTAAGAAATGGATTTATATGTTGCTAACTGGTTTGAGGGGGATTTTGTTGGGGTATTTTTTCTTTCTTTTTTTAATAGCTGTTTTTATTATGCCTCTTTGCTGATGAGTTTGTCAGTTCTCCGTTAGTATTACTGGACTTTAAACCATAAAAAAAAAACTTCGATGAAATGTGCAATATGCCATGTTACCCAGAATTGTAATTTCCACTTTCATAAAATTTGCAACAGAAACATCAGCTGCTGTGTACTTGTGTTTGAATAAAAGCAAGCAGGTAGTACACTAAAAGACCTTCAAAAATTTGGGCCAATTTTCAGAGAATTAATGCTCTTAATGTTCTTAATATCTGAATACGTTTTCCCACCACTTCTTCCATCTATCTATATTGACTGCGTCTTATTGTTTTAGGTTCTCCATTATAGTTCTGCATAGAAAAGGTTAAGTGGTTGTATTCACCATTCCACAGCTTGAAGCAGCTGCTTGATGTGTAGTTGCAGCTTCAGCTTCAGCACCATTTCTGACAGAATTTCTTGACCTTCCTGAGCAGCTTGTGGAGTTCAAGGTTAGCGAAAATGCTCTCCTGTACACGCCTGGAGTGAGCACGCTGGAGACTGCCGGCTGCGTCTCTCTCCGCAATCTGACAGTGCCTGGGCTTGACCGTTTTCCGCTTATGATTTAATCAATAACACCTCGTGTCTTCATGCCTCCTAATTTTGGCAGGGTTTTTGTTAGCATGGCTGTCAGACCTGTCCTTTGGGTTTTAGCCAATATCAAGGAGGAAAGCAGGGATATTAAGTAAACCTTTTTTGTTGTTGTTTTTTAATATCAAAGCTTCAATAATTAATGTCTGCAGGAAACCTATGAAAAGGAGGTCAAATATGTAATAGTAATTATAAAATTCAGTGATTCAGCAGACCCAATATTTTCTATTAACTGTTCATGTGGTAAGAAATTACACAGTGGGATTTTAGCTTTGTTGTTTACTTACAGCCATTTATTTTGCAGCCATTCTGCTGTGCAGTTTTCTTTATCCTATGCCGCCAAAGAATCATTTGTTGGACCATTCAGTTTCTTTGAAGGAGGCTGTGGAACCTTCTCATTTTATAAATCTTCGACATTTTTGCACTTGGTAGAAATCTGCCTTTAATATGTTTGCTGGGTGTGAGGTCGTCAGTGTGGTAGCATGGCATATCTTTGCAAAGATTTCCTGTTTTTTTCTGGAGATTCACACTGCAGAAGATACACAACAGTGCAAAACGTGGTCTCAAATCTCACGGTTCAGTCAACTTTCCTTCACATGGTCCCTTTGGCTCTGGGTGGAATAAACATGTTTGTGAATGTGTAAAGCATGGCACAGATGTTAAGTATGTGAGTACTGCATACAGGTTTTAGGGTGTCATTCAGCTGAACATGCATTTCAGCTTTCTTAGCTTGGGACTCCATGTTCCTCTCTGCTTCATCAGTGGCATATTAAAAAGATGCAAAAATAAAGGTGTCTGGGTCTAAAAGCTGTACAGAGATTTCTTCTTCATTTAAATTGAGGGCAATATTCACCCCTTGCTGAAGGCAGTCAGAAAAGTTTTTCTGTATTAGAATTGCTAGAGGTGTAACTTCTTGTGTCTTTACATGTAAAAACTCTCACAAAAATCTTTCCATAAGAGGTGAGATGGAGCCTAATGATCCAACTTACCTCTAGAATAAATGTGAGTCATTTGTGTTGCACTTTGAACAAACTCAATAAAGTATCAGTTCACAATAATCTTACTTCCAAGAAGTGTCTGCTGCAGTCTGAGCTGTTTCGAATGTTTGAAATGGCAACAATTAAAGAGTATTTTTCACAAATGAAAAAAAAAAGTTAATTCCTTTAAATATTTTCATGTAAATTTGCAGTGTACAGTATCTCCTAGCACTTCTTGAACTTTCTGATTGGAAGGTTTGCTTTAGGAAACGAAAATTGAGAGGCTGCATCTATCAAATTTTGTCCTAGGAGGTAGGTGCCTGCAGATATGTGTAAGATCTGTGGGATGACTCACCATATTAAATGTCCATCCCTTTCCAAGGACAGCAGAGAGAACCCAGATGACTCACTTGGATTACACAGCCAACAGGCTAGAGGAGCTGTCCGTCAGCAGCTGAAGGAAGGAGAGGTTAACAAGGCTGCAAGGCTTCATTTCTCCTCATAAATAAATCAAGCCAGGCGTCTGGGTTTTGGCCACGAGTCCAACTGACACAGTTTGCATCTAGAAGGGTAAAGTCTTCCCATCCAAAATGGGATGGCATTACCCATGCACCCAGCTAGGAATAATCACATCCTTGCGCTCTTCCCGTAATCGTGTTTGAGCGCTGTTTTGTTGAGGCTTCTAACAGTCACAGGCCAAAGTCATATCACACCATAGGTTTAAGAGTATGGGCAATTGTACAACAGTGCTCAAGCTCATGCCCTGGGCATGTTTGGGTTGCAAGTATGATTGTAGTCTTAGTGATTATTACCTTTATTTAACTGTTTTATGCTGGGTTGCTTTATTTTAGGTTTTAATGCTTTTAGTGATATAGATGCTGATAAGTAAGAAAAAACTAAATTAAAAATAAAAAATCGTGCATTGCATCCTGGTGGTGTGAAATAAACTCCTTATTTTACCTGTGAGGTAAGAGTCTGTATCTGTTGTGAAAAGTCCTACACAGTGCCAGTGCTGTTCAAATGGTAAAGTACTGCTCTGCTCTTCAATGCAAGGAAGGGGGAAGTATCCACAGAAGAGAAGTTACCAAACAAATTGTGTATCTGTGTTAAATGTGTGTAATACTGTGTAAAATAGAATTAGCTTGGCTTTTTCATATAATAATGAGCAATTAATACCATAAATATGCATTCAAAAAACTGACTAGCAGAGTTGCTCTCAGGGAAAGATATTCCATAGATGGAACAGGTAGAAACTGTCATGAATATATTGATGAAGGAAAGAAGGTTGGTTGCAAATGCTGTAAAATCACACATATTCCAGATTTCCTGTAACTCTCTCGATCTTAATTTTTCATTACAGCCATAAACAAAGAGAAGCTTGAAAAAACAACTGGACTGAAAATTCTGCAGACTGGTGTGGGGGAGGTAAGTGGCTTTCAGGCATTTTACATTCTCAAAAACATTTTAATTGTTGGATTTTTTTTAAGAAATTCTGGAGCTCATGAACGTTTGTGAGCTACCAGTCTGATAGTGCTAAGGGCCTTTTTATGATACAGTTGCATCTGTCAAAATACAATCTGCTGCACAAATAGCACTGTATCCCACAGAGAAAAAAAAATACCATCCTTATGAGAAAAGTGCAGCCAGCTTTAAGAAATGCAGTTTTTTGCTTTGTTGTATCACAGGAAAAAAATCCCAAAAGATGAGCACAGCAACTGAAGTTGTCATATTATTCCCCTTGGTTTTGATGGAGTGCTATCTCATCTAGATCAGTGGAAGTCTAAATTTGGGGTAAAGAGTCTTCAGATATTAGAGAGAATCTGACAGTGAATGTCTCGCTTATTTTGGATGTAACTTGAAACATAAATAAAACATGTGTCTGTTATTATAGTGATATCACTAAGCAAAAACTCCACTAAGCAGTTCATCAATTATTAATAAACATGATGCTATCTGCTAAGAACCTTGTATGAACTACAGTTGATTGCTAATTCTCGTGCTAATTTTGTGTACACAGTTATCTCTTTTTTTCCTTCTCATTTAAGTAATTTTGCTAGAGGTGAATGCTCACAGGGCTAGGCAAATGCCTTTTTCTCATGATTGCATTATTCTCAGTATTAAAAATAATGAATTACTAACTTCTAATATATTGAAGGAATAGGTTGTTTTCTTTCTTTACTGATTTTTGGGGTTTATATTTCTGATTTTTATCAGTTCATGCCTAAGAACTTAACTTGACAAGATTTGTGAAGTTCACTGTGCAACTTCCTTCACATTATTGAAAGGCTTGGTCCCAAAGAGGTGATAACACTGAGACCTGCTGTGATGCTCAGGGCCAAAGCTGAAAGAACTTGGAAGCAAAGATAGGTGAAATCATCAGAAAATGAAAGCCATCATCTCTCCATAACTGATTTTTCTAGGAATGTTTCTTACGGGTGCGTAACCTCAGAAACCGGGAAGTGCATCCTGAGGCATGGCTGTGCACCTTAGGCTGTGTCCTGACTCCAGGCCAGGCTGAAGTTTGTGGTTGTGCTGTCTGCAGCTCCTGATTTCTGTTAAATAACAGGAGAACCAGGAGTGGGGTACAGGCTGTGGAAGCTAGACTCGGTATAATTTTACCCAATGGGACTCATCCATGCTAATGAAACACCTCCGTGTATTTTGTGCAATTCCAGTCATTGAATGGATTCCAGTCTGCTTTGAAGTCAGCTGGAGAATGAAAGCCCACTTCACATGCTTACTGTTAAATTAAGTTTTGTATTACATGTGGTCAATAGATAAAGAATTCCCCTTTGGACAGTTGAAATGCAGGAATTTTTCACCTGCTAAATGTATCATTAATCCATATTGTAGCAGTCGGGTTGCTGTAACCATGGTAGTCTGAGGATGTGCTGGAGCTATAACCTCAAGGACTTCCTAGACTCTAAGACCAGCTAACAGAGCTTGAAAAATTGAAGAGTGCTTAGGCTAGAAACCTCACCAGTCTGGTTCTTGTGTTTGGTTTAGGAAAAGTCACTCTAGAACTCACCTTCCATATATTTAGGCTATCATAACTTTTTGTAAAAATCTATTCATACTACTTGGATTAATGAAGACTTTGACAGAAGTTGGTGCTTCACACTCTACCGGGTATGTATTATTAGAAGGCAAAAAGTGAAAACTGGTTAACCCAAGGGAAGCAGACATTTTGGCCTAAATATATTTGAAAGAGGGTGATCAGCAAAGAACCAAGTGGTTTGGACCAGAAAGGTGATGAAAGAACATTATTCAGCTGCTTATGTATTTTGTTGGATGTGAATTCTCCCAGCTGTGTACATTCCCCTTTCTAAATCTTATCAGACATGATCGTGTACAAAATGAATACATTTCTATGGTCTCACATACACAAAAAATAGAGGAGTGCTGTAACCAAGCTGTTTCTCTGTTGTTACAGTATCAGATTCAGGCTATTTCAGGTTAAATTTAACTGTGGTAATCCAGTTTTGCCGTTTGTGTTTTACTCACCCTGGTGAATAATTATTATTTAAATAATAGAAAGTACGTATTTAAAGATAATGAAGGAGCTTCTTGTTGAATAAGGATTCCTTTTACTTTACACTGGAATTAGGAATGGAATTATACGTAATGGTAACAGTAAATCGAAGTCAAGATGCTCAAATCAAAAGTACTTAGAAAAACTTTAGTAGAGAATGAGAAATGGCCTTTTTGTTTGGACAGCAGGTGAGATGCATGACAAAGTTAACGGGTATATAATCTTCACTTGCAGGCCTGTAAAATAAAAAGGACTGATTTTGCAAGGCAATTTTCATATCTGAAATACCTCAAGAGAAATATAGCCTAGATGCTAGTGGCAAATGGAGCTGCTGTTTAAACAAATGCAGGAACTCTACTAAGCTCAGCAATAATTCATGTGTGGCTCTGGACAGTGGAATCTGTTTTAGGTGTCGATCTATGATAACAGGATTGGTACCTCAGGAAGGCGTGTGTGGACACTAGTGACTTTCCAGGCCTTGGGTGTGCTAGAAGGAAGCTGTCTCTCCCTCTGTGGAGATGAGAAATGCTCCTCAGAGCTCCTCAATCTCTCGCTTTCTTTCCTCTGTCTCAAGAAAAACATTTCAAAAGCAACAACAGATTATAAAATTCACACCAAGCTTACTGAGCCATTCAGTCAAGTCCAGGGAGGGCTGATGAATTGCTTTTATGTCACTGCATAAAAATGTGCTATATAGTCATTAACAACATGGGTCTGGAGTCTACCACAGCTGCAATGCAGTTCATCATCTTTATGTCATGTAAGAGATTTCCATAGCTTGTGATTCTTTCAGCTAGGCCTGAGGTTAGCTGCACTGTGTCAGCGTAGGGTGGGCTCTGCTTTAGCAGGATTAAAAATGAGTTCCTAAGCTGCAACTTCAGAAGCTGCTCATGTTTCAGGATGTTGGCTTAAAAGTTCTGTACATTTCATGGGAAGGTTTGGATGATAAAGTGCAAAGCCCTGTCTGGACTGTGGGCAAGCAGAGCTTCTTTCGGGTCATTAGAGAAGAGACCTTTACTGGTACTTCCACAGTACATCCACCTCCACATCTAACATTTGCAACAGAATATTCAACAGTAAAAGGATCCTGAGAGTTAGATAAGACTTTGATATGATGTGTATCACTCTTAAAATGAGAATTATTTTGACACTTATCTTGCAAGATAAGTTTGCAAAAAGGCTTTTATACCAGAAAACCAGAATAACTCTGCTGTAGAGAGAACCAGTGCTGAGGTTGTAATCCTGAGGATCTGGGCATTGCTGTAGTACTGACTATCTCTGGAATTATATTTGCCAAGATCTTTCTGTTTTAATAGCAGTTTTCCAGTACCTACAACAGAAACTGGAAAAAACTAAAACAAAAAAATCTGTAGAACTCCTCTACAGTATCCATGCGAGATTTGATGGTCTCATTGTCATGCATGTTTGTGCCACACAAATCCATCATGAGCGTTTCACACCTTCTTGTTTATTCAGATACAATGAAGCTTTGAGGTATTTTCTTTTGATCTCCTACACATGAAATAAATCTCTGAAGTCCTGAGGTCATCTTCAGCTGTTCAAGGACTTTCTATACCTGAGTGTCTATGAGGGTATGAATGCATGTGTTGTGTTACTTAGGTGTCTATTTGCATAATAGCGTGAAAGACACAATACTGGTTAAAAAAATGAAGAGCTAAATAGCATTTAAGCAGGACCCATAACTCTGTTCTCCTCTGTCCCAGCTTGATGTTAACCACTACTTGAGTTGAACTTGTTGCTCTGCATGGCTGAGCACTCCTGCAAGATCTTGGGGACAGCATTTTGTCTCACGTGGAGGGAAAGCCTCCTTAGTTGCTGCACGGCTCCACCTGACTCCTCCTGAGTTAAGGATTCAGAAAGGGAGGAAGCCCCAGTCCCCCATGAACATTGTTCCAACTGGACTCATACCCAGGAGCTTCTCTCCAGCCCAGGGGAGCTCAGCAGACACCATGAGCCACAGCCCTGCACAGGGGTCACCATGTCAGGTATCCCTTCAGCATCCTTTAGGAACTTAACTACGTCTATCTCTTCACATAAGCACTTTTGAGTTATAGGAATGCAGTATTTTTAAGTTCAATTCCATGCTAAGGTTGGCTGTGACCAGACTTAATGTGACACGGATAAATGTTTATTCAGCTTTTGGTCGAAATTTGTTTTCAACCACAGTTTCAGAATAACAAGGCAGGGTCTCCAGTGGCTCAAGAAAGCGTAATCAGGTTTTGCAGTATAAGAGTCTGTGATTTGAATAATCGACGAATAAGGCCTGAAACAAACTGAGGGAATGGCACAGTTCCTGTCGTGAACTGACAAAACAGCACCCACTTCAGAATAAGTTATATTAAATTAACTCTTTCAATTTCCCGGTATGAATGCACAGAAGAAATTCATCATTGGAATCATAACTTCATTTGTAGGATTTGAATCATGGCTCTCATATGGCAGACATAAAAATTAGAACAGTTTTCTAAAGCAAATGGAAATAACCCAAAATATATGCAAAATGAACGCTTCACCATACCTCTAGATGTTCTAAAATAGAGAAGTGATATTTTGACATGTTTCAGGATATTCTCATTTATAGATATTTTGATAGGTGTAGAATTATGTTGATGCTGCATAAAGTGATGTTACTACAATAAAGAAATCTGCGTTTAAAAATTCTAGTGAAGCTAGAGGACAGACTTTCCAGTGACGTGCAAGCTTCTGAGGCAGGAGTCAGGTTTCTAGCTTCTTACCTTCCTTGAAGTTGCCAAATTTTATCACTTAAGTCTATATATATCCAGATTTTACCTAGAATGATGTTGGATTGGAAATACATAAAAAATTGGAGTGCAGAACTTAACAAATCATTTTCAATTGTTGCAGAATAAGGTGTAAACCTTTTTTCTGATCTTTGACTACTAGGTAAAATGTTAAGTGCTGGCTTTTGGCTTGTAAAGACCAAATTAGCCTGGGATCTGCTCCAGCTGTCTCTGCTGCAGTGACATCTCGGCAATCCAAATGCTCCTGATCTGGAGCAGGTATTTCCCAGGGGTACCCAGGATTGGAAGGGATGCTGTACCCAAGAAGTTTTAGATAAGGTAGGTCTGAGACTGATCGTGGTGTAGGAACAGCAGCTGTGCCTGTACAAATACTCAAGTTTTAGCCCAAGACACAGCTAAATTTTTCAACTTCCACTGAAACCCACCCTTCTTTTACCAGAACTACTTAGGCTGAAGCCAGGCACAGGCACATGTGGGGGCAGACACCTCTACACTACAGGGTAAGCGTTCTTAGACCAGGGGACCCCAGGGAGGGCTTTTTCCCAGTGCCTGCCTTCAGCATTTTTCTTACAAACCCCATGGCCTAGAGATCAACAAGTTTCTTTTTTCCTTTGTTATGTGAGATCTGGGGTTGGAGTTCCCACAGACCGCTCTTACTGTTGGCTTTTGCTGATCACTGTGGCTGTGTTGGTGAGCAGCCAAACAGAGATTTGCAGGAGGGGCAGTGTTTGGAGACACAGGTGTTGTTGTGAGCAAGGCATGGACCAGGTCATGGAGGCGTTCTTCGCTTTAAGGCATGTAACTTTAAGTCTGTATATAGAAATAAGAGCAATAACATTAAATAAAAACTTTTACGAGTACAATCCTAGAAATATTCTTGGTGAAGGTATAATAAGAAAGACTTGCCTTATCCCACACACACAAATTACAGATTCTAAAACTGTGTAACCCTTAAAAATTAATAGATTATATTTTACATAGAATTCTACTAGTAATATATTACTTATGTGAAATTTTACTAACAGTGAATAATATCTCACTATTACAGTTTGTAAGTATACATGAATAGTTAAGATATGCTAATCAAAAGTTAGTCATACAGTAGCATTTAGAAGTAACCCTTTAAGAAATTTGAGGAATAATGCTAAACAGAACATTAAATTTCTCCAAAGAGAATGATGAAGATCTATGGCTCATTATTTAAGACCTTGTATGCTTTTGAAAAATGCATTGTAGCTAATATTGAGAGATAATGTTAATGCTGTTTATTAACTATTCATTACAGTACATAGCCCACTAGAGGGCTGCTTTTCAAATAAATTGCATCCAGAGTGTTAATAAAAGTGTTAAATGTTTAAAAACAAAAAATATGCAGCAGAAATATGTGTATCATTTTACCACATTATTTTGTCAACTATCTTCTGTTACTGCATGTTATATACAGAGCATACTAAAACAATATAAGTCATGGCCCCAAATCTACACACATTTAGAATATGCTTAGCTTTAAGTATATAGTTAGACATTCCTTTTAAGCTGCTGCTAAGTTTAAAGAGATGCCTGGATGCTCCTGAGACTGTCTTCTGTCACATATCACACCGTCTCTGGTTGTGGAGGGGCAAAGTTCCAATGTTTATCCCCTGTATTTGATTTGAATATTGCATAGCAGAGGTATTTTGACATCTGAATGACAGGTCACAGCTTCAGTTTGGAAATCATGTGTCAGTAGTAATTTCTTTTCTTGTGCTCTGATTGTGACAACGCCCTCCTTCTTTACAAATTTTTAAAGAACACGACAAGGAAATGAGGAGATTATAATGTAAAGAAAAATACAGCAAACATGATTTTCGGAGACAACTATCAGTCTACATTGATTTATGTTTTCCTCCTGAAACAGTATATAAGGCACAAGTATTCAAGTGTCACATTGGTTCATGAATTCCTTTACAGTAGCACTCTGTGATTTAAAGGAGCAGAAGTGCCAAGTGATGTGGCAGTTGCCATGGCAACTACAGCAATTCAATTTTTATTCAGTATCATGTAAAATGAAACAAGATACAGTTTGCCTTGTGGCTTCAGGAACTTATGCATCCTACCAGTGTTGTTCCTTTTTGTCT
Source organism: Edolisoma coerulescens (assembly GCA_013397115.1). Taxonomy (NCBI): domain Eukaryota; kingdom Metazoa; phylum Chordata; class Aves; order Passeriformes; family Campephagidae; genus Edolisoma; species Edolisoma coerulescens. The sequence continues at coordinate 1,393,178 of VWZW01003558.1, read as the reverse complement.
TTCTTAACACTGTGGTGGTTAAAAAGTAGCATATGTTTGTTTTAAGGATTTGTCTTGGGTTTAGGCGATGTCATGCTATTGTTTTTAAAGCAGAGTTTCCCTTACAAACCATTATAAATCTGCAGAGAAAAGAGATTTAGATACTAGCACTGGCTACACAGAGCAAACTGCAGGGTAATTCTGTTTAAGGATCAATGTTATTATTCACCCTAACTATGATTTGGCAGCCTGCACTCAATATATTCATAAAGAATCTTTAAATAGGAGAACATGATTGTTTGTACTAGATATCTTAGTGATTCATGAAATCCAGCAACCTCCTTCCACCAGCAGCCAGGTTATTATGACTCAAAGGAAAATGAAATCTTGAGTGGTGTAATGGGTCAGCTGGGAAAGCTGCAGATTAAGATTAAATTCTCTTAAACTGTCTGAAGTGTGAGGGATAGAAATGGTCGGAAATTGTAAGGAGGGAGATTCTTCCATCTCCACAAATAGGAGCTTGATCCTGGAAAGAACACATGGATTTCAAGCAGTCTCAAACACAGATTTAACTATTTAAGGAGGGGAAGAAGCGTCAGATCCCAGTCTCTCAGCCCGCTCTCTGGCAGACCCTGGGCAGCAAATATTCCTATGGAGGTCAACATGGAAAGACACCTGTCAGGACCTCTGCTCTGGGCCTGTAAGCATAGGAAAGTAAGGGTCTGGTTCTAAGATTAAAACTGCGAGGCATCCAACCTTCCTATAGGAATCCTTGACATCAAGGGGCCTATAGCTGCGTGAGAGCTGGTAAAACAAACAGGAACAGGGCCCAGAGCCTGTCATGGTCCCACATTTTTCTGTACTGTTAAGTTGTTGTCAGTCACTCACGTTGTGTCCTGTGCCAATTAGGAATCCTCAGGCTGTTTGCTTCTCCATCTAAGTAAGATCCAGGCCAGGGACCATTCAAAGCAGGCAGTTTCAGTGCAGTCACCTTTGGAGCACGGGTGTAAAGGCATGTTAAAATTAGAGAATAATAGAATTAAAACTTCAACTGCATGTTAAAAAAATTGTTATGCCATTTATTATAGGTTTTTTAGTACTAAGCTATAAGTACTTAAGTAAAACTCAAGATCTTTGCTTTCTGGGAAGGCCTGATAGTACATTCTTATTCATCCTTCTCAGAACTGTTTTGCACCTGTGCATTACTAGATTTCCACCCTCAAAGGCAACATGGCTGCAGTGTCCATCACTTCAACATCCTTCAGAATGCAAGGCTTTATCTGTTATACATATTGAAGCATATTTTTTTCAAAAAAATTTTAACAGGTTTCTGAATTTAAACATGAGGATTCCTAATAGATTAATTTGTTGGAGCTTGGTTTTGTTTCTTTTTTGCATTAATCAGCAGATCTATCCTGATGAGATAGTTTTAAGATTTAGTTAAGGCAGGTGTTTGAGTTGCTTTGACTAAGCATGTTGGGGTTTTTTAAATAAGAATGCAAACATACTTCACTGAATTACTAACTCAAAGTTTCTGTAGAAACATCAATGAAGTGGCTCCTGAACTGAAGAATATCCCCAGCAGGTCTCTGTGTTCACTTTGGAACATGTAGGTATCTCTGATTTGCATCGCTGGGCATTAGGCACAAGCATCGAGGAGATAACTCATAGATAAGGAGAGAACTGGTAGATACAGTGCAGCTCCAGCAAAACACCCATTTCAGTGAAGAATTCTATGTGTCTCTGTACTGCACACCGAGACCTGGGGAGGGCGTGGGCACAGCACGTGCCTGGAAACAGCTCCGGGGTCAGCGTGGCTGCTTTTAATGCTGTGGAGAGATCTGTCATAGAGGGATTTTTCAGTGTGAGCTGAACATATCGAGTGTGTGAGTACCAGAACCTGTGACAAGGAAAAGGGACAGCATTCTGTGCCACAGAGAGGTGACCTGGTCCATTAATGCCCAGGGACCACTGCGGCTGACAGCAGTTCACTGTGCACTCTGCTCTCGCAAAGGGATGTCATTTTGCAAACTGTTTGTCTCTCTGGTTCTTTACCTTTAGCAGGTAGAGTAATGGCTTCATTTTACAAATGTCAGTGCTGGTTTTATGATACGGATTTCACTTGATTGTTAAGCTGTTAATTTACAGATCTTTACTAAGTGAATGCAAACAAATTCTGGTCCTCAAAGCTCTGCTAATGCACAATGTTTGAATTTTAATTTCCAGTCCATCTTAGATTATGGTGATGAAAAACAATATTTAATCCCTCGTTAACACATGAATAAGCGGAAACTGTCATTTCCCACCAAACAATAACGGGATTATCTCAAGAACTGTCAGTTTATGTGAAAACATTATGTTGCCCAAATTTTCATAAAAATTAGCAGTGGGTAATATTCAAGATCAGAGCAATGGAAAGAGGGAAATCTGCATTCATGGTAATAAATATTCATATTTGTCTGCTCAGGAGATGAAAATCTAATCAAGGGGCTATTGATGCGCTGGCTTTTTTTCTTTTTTTTTTTTTAACCAAGATGTTTCATCTAAATTGGGTTTGATATGGAAATTAGTCTTACTCCAAGTCCTCCAGGCCATGAGCATGCTGGGATAACACTGGAGGTGTCCGGTACATCAGATGTTGCTTCTGGCATCTGCTTCTACAGACAACAAACACAATAAAATAAAGTAAAAAATTGACAACATCTCAAGGGTCAAGCTCCCGGTGGCTTAGGGTGTTGTGGGGGATTTTTCCCCCCTAAACATTTTAATTTTATCCCAGTTAAATCCTCAGTACTGCAGGGTTAAAATTGTCGGCATTTTTTGCTTTTGTTGACAATTACCATAAATCAGAAGGCACTCTGCATGAAGCTTAATGAAATATGTATGATATAAAAATGGGAAGAAGATAAGTGCAGTTTGCTGCTTTAGGATTTCGTGTGTGTATCTCTATATCTGTGCGTGCACATGCACAACCTGAAGAGCTAACTTGTATTTTGTGTGCTGTGCACTGAACAGAAGAGTCAGGCAGTTACTGACTGCACAACATATAAAAAAACATAAAATGTGAATAAAATGTATCATAATTTATCCAAAAGTGAGAGTAGTATGTTTTCTATATCAGTTAATCTGTTCATCTAATATACTTGCATGTAAAAATCCTCAGTTTAAAATATTTCTTCCTACCTTTTTTTTCTTTAATAGTATGAAAATCTTGTTTGTCCTAAAAGAAGTGTCTGCCTTGACATACTTTACTACTACTACTACTATTATTATTATTATTATTACTACTGATAATACAACTACCATTATTATTAAACTCAGTAGTTGCACAAAGTATCTTGTTCTTCATTGAACTTCTCAGTGGTTTTACAAACTTTAAAAAAAAAATTAGGCATATCATCAAGATCCCGATCCTACAAATAACCCCATATATATTCATATATACACATACCCACATATATATGTGTGTGTATAAAGAAGGACACCCTTTTGTGGAAAGGGTCTTGTGTTTTCTGAGATCTACCTGACAGACCTGTGGGTGCTACTGGACACTGGACAGTTCCATCCAGCTCCTGATTGTTGTGCACACACCAGCATTGTATGAGTCAGTCCTCTTAAAACTCAAAATGCCTTCACTGAGTTTATTGATTCCTGTAGAAATTGACATACTAAAAGCATCTTTTTTTAGATTTGGAACTGGGAAAATGTATCAGCACCATTCAGTTGTATTGCCTGTAGCAGGAGAAAGCAGAAAGATAGGCAGAGCCTGCTCTGAAAGAAGGATATTCCTACTAGCCAAGAAAAGAGAATAGTTAGAATACAAGTATTGCTTGTTCCAGGGATTGCATCCTTTCCTTATGAAATCTATACTAAATAGGAATATAGAGATATGGCTTGTTTTGGAATTCCAGTAATTTGTGCAATAAATTGTTGTGAGGCAAGTATAAGCAGCCTGCAGAGTGTGGTGTGCATGTATTGGCAGACCTGATATCTTTAACTGTACAATCTGTGCTGGCATCTTAGTCCAAAATGTTTTTCAGAGACTTTATCTTCCTAATCAACTCCTTTGCCAAGCTTAAAAAAAAAGAAAGGAAATGCATGTAGCATATATAGCAGATGGGTGTTCAGCTGTACAGGTGTCTGGTGTGCAGGTGCCAGATAATGTAATGTTCTAATAATGTTAGATATTTTCTGGGAAATTCCATTACTTGTTCCTAAAAGAAAGAGTTTTCCATTCTTCTAGTGCTACCTGCACCAGCAAGATGGTACATCTTTAATACACCTGGGAGTATTAAAGGCTCCTCTTGACTCTTTCCCATTTGATCAGGGTGGTTCTTAGAGAGCTGCCTTTTCTCTCTTTGCCTTTTCCCAGGACACTAAATTGACTCTGAAGTCATCATTTTCTGCAGCAGAGCAGCAGCAGCCTGCACTGAGGCTAGGCAGCATCATTTGAACCAAGTTCTTCTTCAGTCACTTCACCTTCTTTAATGTTTTACTATTAATTTTAGCATAATTCATAATTGTTTCTCAATGGAGAAAATTGGTAATCCTTCATATGTAATAAGCAACTTTGGCTAAAATAGATGGATGAGTAGGAAAAATGACCAAGTCAGTTTCAGTAGCTTCTACTGAAATGCTGATTTGAGTTTGTCTTAAGTAGAGAGATTATGATTAGAGAAGCATCAGTCATAGAATCACAACATCATAGAATGGTTTGGGTTGGAAGAAACCATTGGAGCATTGCTGCTTTCCCATTTGGATGAAATCAAGTCTCTTCCTATTTTTTCGTGACAGAAGCACAACAGAGACCCAGAGTTGAGGGGAGGTGGAGGTCCTCATGCAGAAGGAGGGACACCCTGACTTTCTGCATGGCTCTTCTATGTGGCCTGAACCTCATTAGCTACACTAAGCATTACCCTCCTGGATTTTTTTCTCTTTTTTTTAGCTATTTTAATATTCCAGATAGCTTATGAGACCCTGGGACAGGTAGGTGTTCAACATAGCTCCTGATTTATACCAAGATTCTGGTTCTGAGTCAGATGGCTGAAGGCTTGGACTTTGGTTTCCCATAGGAGAGCTCAGACACTAAACTGTAGATGGTGGTAAAGCTTTCTGTCAACTGAACATTAACAAAAAATCACCCTTTTGACATGAAAAGAAATTCCCTATTCAAAGTTTCCCTAAAACTTATGTGGATCTATTAAAAAAAATCATTCTGCAGCAAATTGATATTTCTTTGCATAAATCATTTAATTGTAAAAAGGCTGAGTAGTTTTGATTAACAGGAGCATTACAGTAATGCTTTCTAGACAGGATTGGGATCTCACTGGGTACCTGCCCACACATAAAGTGACAGGAAAGATGCATCTTTGAGTGATTAAGATAATCACTGAAAAAGACAAGATTAGGAAAGAAAGGGAATAAAAAGTATCACCTTTCTCATTTTAAAATTAAGCATACAGGCTATAAAGATATTAAATGAAATTATCCAGATTTAAAAACAAGCCCATGAGAAATTTTTGTCTGGACCCAAAGTCCTGTCCAGTGTCAGAACCAGACGCTCACCTTTCCTGCCCAGTAGTGTGCAATTCCAGAAGCATCAGGATGGAAGCTTATCTTCAGACTTGACTTAACAAAATGTTTTAATAATCCTAGCTATGAAATGCTAGGAGCTGATCTTGGATTTTACAATAAGAGGCAAAGTGGTTGTGATACTGTATGTTATGTAAATTATATGCAAAGTATATTGGCATGCAAATTTGAATGCTAAAAGGAAAATCATTCTTTTCTAAACCAGAGAAGAGAGTTTTTCACCCAGATAAGCCAGAATCTGCAGATAATATTTTTTAACAAACTGGCAGTATTTCATTACATTTTAAAACATATAATGAATATATAAAATAAAAATAATTGTGTCTCCTTTCTAAACAAGCTCAATTTCTTTACTTTGCTCGTACCAAGTAGTCAAAAGTGCTAAAAGTCTGTCAGATAGATAAGATCATATCAGGATGCCATAATATTAAAAAAAATAGTTATTAATGTGTGTAATTTTAAATTGCCATTTTAATACTTTACTATTTTGCTTTCAACAGTCAAGGCTTGGAGTAGATCCAGGTGTTGTCTGTGACTCTGTTGGTCAGCAACATCCACAGTGGCTAATACCATGTTTTTATTGATGGTTTTTATCCATTAGACAGTGAAATGTTCCTCCATCTATTGACAGGGTGAACTTTGGAAACACTAATGGGCAGATACAGAATACTTCAGGAATAAGTAATGTTCACAGGGCATGACAAGACACACCTGGTTGTCCCTCTGGCTCACCAATAACACAATGGTGCTATTAACCATATTTTGTTAGGTGTGACAAGACAGAGCAATAGTGGCTGTGTCCGCTGTCTTTTCTCTGTTTTATCTTTTTCATTTTGAGCTTGAGTTTTGTGCCAGACTAATAGCCGGTGGCAATGGGCTGGGAAAATGAAACTTTTGCTAAGATTGGGGAATGTGCAGAAAACAATGTGTGAAATCCTGATTTGACAAGGATGAACAGACTGGTGAGGGCACTGAGACATTCTGTGAAGTGAAACCATATTTGTACCCAACATGTCTAGGAAAAAACAGTAACAACAGAGGTGCCAAAAGATCCCACCCAGGAGACAATAGAATGACATCCTCATTATACCAGTCAGGGAATAAAGGAGGTGTGGAGTTTATTCTGCCCTTTCTAATTACTGGTAACTTATATTAATTGATGGTAGTGGAGCAATGTGTGTGTCGTTGTGCTCTGGGGTGATTATCCTTGTGAGACTGTAAGTTCAAGAGTTGTCATGCAATTTGGAGTTGCAGACTGGCAATTTTCGTAATTGAATCTCAGGAAATAAACAAAATATGGCAACTTGATACATTTTGAGCAATTAAATTTCTGCTGAATTTTCTGCTTCATCGTGGGGACTCCCAAATACTCAGCCAAATTTTATCTCTGATTAAGAATGCAAATAACCCCAAAGAAACAGAAGAAGGAAGCTACCTTTATAATATATATATATATATATATATATATGTCACAACAATATATTGTATTGGCACCTGCCTTTAATTTAAAACATAGTCTAAAAAATCTGCCATGAGACCACAAGTCAGGAGAGCAGACTGAAAAATTGTGTCAACTGTGGCTTTTCTGGCTCAGGACAACAGGAACCACAGAATTCGTTTTTTGTAAAATGACTTATTTGCAGGGTTTGAATTCAGTACTCCTACCCAGCCCATTCAGGATGTACAGCTTTCAGAGCAAGGTCTCTTCCTTGCTTCATGCCAGATCTCTAATATGCTTATTATTAATTACTGTGATGTAGCAGGTACAGGGAACCACCAGGCTGCATTCCCTCATGCTAAATACCTGACAGATTAGCAGATGCTCAGGGGTTTGCTGGATCATTTCCTGAGAAGATAAATGATACATGCAAGTTACTTCTTGGGTACAATCCTGCTCATTTACAGAAACTTCACCCCAGCTCTTGTTTCGTGGGACACTGGAGGAGTGGGCAATGGCAGATCCGTGGTTTCCAGAATCTCAGTCCATAAGACTGGCTCTAGCTTTTTCCAGGGCTTTGAAAGACTGGCTCACAGCTTCCAAGATTTCCTGCACCCTTACCCTCCAGTGAGATAGGAGCCCACTGATTAGAAAAGTCTATTCGTAGCTGACATTATCCACCCCAAACTTAGTCGTACAGACACTAAACTGAATCATCTGTGATAGGAGTGTAGTCAGCTGACTCTATAATCAGCAGAGTCCAGCTATGATTGGAATTGCCTTTTATTTCCCACTGCTGATTAGAGGGAAAGCCAAAAGCTGAGGCTGCATAGTTAAATGGAATTCAGTTTAAAACCTAAGAACAAATAGGTTGGATCTCCATTACATCTGAGGTGTCAAGATGATTCTGCCATATAAGTAACTAGGTAAACTAGGATATTACAGTTTTTAGTGTTGGCTGAAAATGCAAATGGTGCAAATAATGCTCACTGAACTCCCTATCAGTCTGATAAGCCTGTCAGGGGACTCCTGATTGATCTTCAACCATTTGTGGCCATCTTTGACAGAGCACTAAGGCTGTGCCCATGGAGTGTGTGAGCACACTGAGCTTGAGCAGTCATATCTCAAAGTCAAACAGGTGTCCCAACCCCTGTGCGTTTCTAAGACTCCATATGAGAGTTCTTTAGTTCTGTCCTACACTTCATGTAGCCCCTGCATTGATGGCCCAGTGGGTGATTTACCTTCCAGGGCAACCCTCTGACAACTGCTGGCCTAAGCAGTGAATAGTCTGTAGCCTGCATTAGTTTCATAGCTGATCAAGAGTCTCTTCCAGTAGCCTGAAACCCTCTCTTTACAGGCAAGTTCCCTAATAGTAACTTTTGAACACAAAGAGAATAAAGAGTTCATTCTTTTTTGGCTGAAGTTGAGAAGTGGTATGGGGTCAGCCACGCTGACAGGGCACTTTGCAAGGGAAGAGGAAGGCGTTTGCTGTAACTAAAGGATATTTCCTTCTTTTCTGTTCCTTTTTACTTTGAGTTAAAGATGTATGACTTCCCAGTCAGCGCATCTTGCAGTGCGCCTTTGTTTTCCAAATTAGAAAAACAAAACAAGCTGTTTCTCAATATAGTTGTCGGGCAGTTTGTAGCATCAAGCTGTGAGCAATGTATGCCATGGAAAGAGCCCTGGCTGATGCCAGCACATGAGATGTGTGATGGGGATACAAAAATAGTAATGCCACTCAAAGTGTATGCAAACAACTGTGTTTCTCTTCTAGTAGTGTAGAAACCCCTGGTGTGTCTCCAAACCTCAAAGCTAACTCAGAAGAAAAAGATATTAATATCGTCATCTTTTATTTTTCTTCTTTCTTTCCACTGCTCACCCCTTCCTAGGGGATGACAAGGAGATCTTACCATGAAGAAAATGTCCATATGAGCTCATATACATGAGAGCAGCTGTCTCTTGGTTGCGCCCACCCCAAACCTGGGGCTTCTTGTGTCTGAGCAACTGTAGTCCCCTCAGGTTGTCTGGATCATCCAGGAGAGGGAGACAACTTTCACACACTGTAAAATTCAGAAATTTAGAAGGGTGAAATATCTTTGATTGCTTTTAAATAATTGAGAGTGTATGGTTTTCTAGGGCAAGGAAAACATTACAAGTCATTGTTAGAGATCAGCAAGTCTTTTTGCTAAAATAGTTTGCAGATTATGAATACCATATTGAATGCTAGGCAGTTGGTTTAAAATATTAAACCTATTCCTTTCTGCCAGTAGTTTCCATGTAGTTCTTGATATTGGGGATGTCTTCTCTATTTTGGTTTTAGACTTGTTTTGGTTTTTATTCTATTCAGAATGAGTCAATATAATATTTCCTCAAAAGCTGTTTACTGAATTGACTTAGCATTCATTTTTATTTAATATTACCTTGGTGAACGAAAATAAAGAAAAAAAATGCTCAAATGGAATTGAATTTCAGGTTTCTATCAAACATATAAATGTGATAGTGTGAAATAGAGAGTAAAAAGTATTAAAAAATTGTAGAAGGGAAGCACTGCTCATATATGCCAGTAGGTGTCTGTTCCTCATTGATTTTCAGAGTCAGCTTCCAGTCATCTGACTCTTTACATCTTATGAAATATAATGCAATATATAAAAATAAATCAGCTGGAGAACTCAGGATTGCAGCATGCAGCATTGTGATGTCAAGGGTAAATGAACCCATTGAAAAAGCAACAAATGCACTTCATTGATTTCATTTTTTTAGATTTTATCAACCAGTGTGCAGATTTCATCTGTCTAAACACAATGTAGTCACCATTTATCTCCTATAAAATCAGTCAAAACAGAAACTCCTTTGTAATCAGTTTGACTCAGTGATGGTTTGGATGGTGGTGGTGCTGGCAGAGGGAATCACTTTTCTCCAGCAATTCTCAGCCAGCCAGTGCACACATCTTATCAGGGGTTACCTAGCAACTGTATGCTGCCGTTAGTTGAAGTATAGTGATTAGTTAATAGCCCATGACTTCACAGGTTGCTTTCTTTACAATTACATAGAAGTATTTAGCATTTGATTTCTTCTGAAAACCCCTTCTCATACAGAAATTAATATCAGGTCAGATTATGACTGGCGCTTATCTCGCCAGTATAGAGTTAGCAGTAAGTGCTTCCTTTCCTCCACCTTCCCCATCATATTTTATGCCTTTCAGATGATTGTTACAACTTAAGCACATTACCAAGGGAAAATTATGAAGTGTCAAAAAGACATCTGTGTAATTTTCTGGGACTTTTTATAATTTAAATTTTACCTGCGAATTGCATGACAAACTGACTGTTCGCATCTCCCATGTCATACTAGGACTGGGCAAGAGGAGAGATCTTTCAGATGCAGCAGTATCTTAGGGGCACATTCATGACCTGCTATTTCAAGTTTTACAACACAGTGTAAGTGGGTGTTGACTGCCACATACTTATCTCAAGCCTCCAGCAGCACTTGAGTGTTTTTATACAGCCCTTCACATGGTATTTTTCCTTGGGGTACTTTTTTACCCTTTTTTTTTTAACCTTATAACTTTCTACTAAAACCATGCCATTTTCTTTTTTTTTTTTCTTTTTTTACAGTAAGTCTTTTTTTATTTTTTCTCTGTAAAGATCAGTTAGCTCTGAGCATGTTTTTCACCGAATATCTAAATATCCTCTAAATCCTCCCTTTCTTCTGTATGATGTATTTATGAAATTGGGAAGAGTGCATTTTCTAGATTAGCAGAAGAAGCACGTTTGTACTGCCCAGGTGAGCCAGCCATCCTTCAGGCGTGCAGCATTTGGTTCTGTATGAAGTCTGTAGCTCCAAAGAGGGACAGAGGTGAACTGTCAGCTGCACTTTATTCTTCCTGCAGCCCAAATGACCATGACTGCAATGCCCATCCATGCTGACTATAAGGTCGTTTCTGGTTTTGTGGTCAAGTTTCCTCATATTGCTGTCATATTTCAAAGCCTGTTTGCTTCTAGAAACATCTTGAGAAGTAACAGCAAAGTCATGAAAACATTGTCTGAAGGGACCCCGGATCCATCTTGTCTCATCTCCTGCTCAAAACAGGATGGTTGCCAACACTGTATCAGATTTCCTTTCTGTACTGTTTCTTGGAGCTCCAGCATTAGAAAATGAGGACAAATTTTTGAAGGCAGAAGGAAAAGGCCGGAATTACTACCTTAGCTGTAAGGAAATATCATCCTTTGGATGCTACTAATTTGTTTGTGCAATCTGGTCTCATGCCTTTTCCAAGGGTTTGTTTTCTGTGCTCGTAGTCTTTTGCTGACTGATGGTGATCTTGGTGTGTCCCTAGGAAAACCAGCCTGATCCTGGTATTCCTGCCATCTGGCACATGATAAATAATGATGAGTTCTCTTTGTCTTTCTTCACGTGCTCAAAGCCATGCATCAAATGCTCTGCATGTAATAAATGTATCTGCCACAGATGTCTTTGGGGTGATGATCACCCATAATAACACAGAACCTTCTTTCCCAGTCCTACCAGGCCTGGGCAGGGTGAGGAATGCCATCATTTTTATGGCTTTCTCTATACCTTGTGGACTGGCTGATGTGAACTAGCTTGACAAACAAACTTAAAGTTCCCTGCAGCTATTTTCCCTCTGTGTATCAACAGGAGCTTTGGATGAGTGTGCAGTCATGTTTGGTCCTAGAGAAACTTTTAGAATTTATTGGAAACGTTCTGGACACAGTCAGTGACAGAACTTATTCCTCTGTGCCTTCTTCCAGCTCTGAAGGAGCTCAGGACCATGTGCCTACAACAGTTCTGACTGAAAATGCTGAGGAAAAAATGGAAGAATTGCTTTGATTTAGGTCTCAAACAAATACATTAGAATCATTAGGATGGAAGATAAAGCACAGATAGTAGAAATTCTACTATGCCCAACTGTTCCTGCATACAAGGAAAAGACAAAGAAAATTAAGGAGCTTTTCTATAGTGGCTCACTCCCTTAGGTTCACTTTCTTGGTCTTATTCCATGTCATAAACACCACTTGGCAAATGTCCCAAAAGGAAGAGAACATCCTTGCTTGCCAATGCCCAACTAAGAAGAGCTGTCCCCTTTGAAGGGAGTGGTGTAGCTGCCCATTGCATTGCCATGGTCTCTTCAGGGATCCCCTGTGGATTTTGTTTGAGTGGACTCCTTGAGTACAACCTTAGTCTCAGTTTCAAACACACACCACGTAGCCTTTGCTAGTCTTAAAAGCATAGACCATGTTTCATATAACTCAATTCAGGTTCAGGACTTTCTTAAAGCTACAACAAGTTCCAGTTGGTATCTCACCGACCTGTGCAAGTTATTCTTACAAGCACAGGGAAGAGCAGGGAGAACTTTGTTCTGTTTGTCTCTTTTAGTGGGACTTAAATCTCCTGCAAATGGTTATAAGGACCATGAGAATTCACAAAGAGATAAATGTACAAAATAAATTTATTTCTACTGTGAACAAAAGAAGAAAATATATTACAAGTTTTATATAAATTTTATGCTCCTACTCTAAATCCTATTCCATGGACTACATATATCTGCATCACATAAGCCCAATTCCTATTGACATCTTAGTGTTAGCTAAAACCCAATCCTTTTATAGCTTAATAAAATTTGAGGTGTTTTATGGGTGCAAAGGTTGAATTTTGTTAATTGTAAGAGAGCAATAATCGCCATCATGTAGTATCTAGTAATTTTAAGCTTTGATCTCGTTAATAGGGTCAGATTTTGTTACTGTTGGGAAGGACTGTTTTAAAGACAGCTACTGTGATTTCTGAATAGAGATCATAGAGGTTGGGTTAGAATATCACAATGATTTATGTGACTTTGGAGGTATTTTATCATACAGTACTAAATATAAACTGCAGGTACAACAGATGGCTTTTGCCATACAATCCATTTATGCTTCATTCTCTAATGTGTGGTTATCACTGTATGTATACAGGATGTTTTGTCTTGCAGAAGTTTTCCTAAAGGATTGCAGCAGGATTTATGCTGTCATTTATTAAACAGCAACCCCAGACCACAAAGTGGTGCTAGACCATGGCAGCTGCCGTTCTCCACAAAAACAGCATTTTTCATGTGTCTGGCTCTTCCTCTCAGTCAGCTCCGCAGCAACTTTAAATCATGCATCTTTTTCTTTCTGTTTTGAGGGGCAAATGTAGCTGGAGATTGACTGAAGGACCATTTCAGCATGTTTGAGTCTCTCTTAAAGAAGCACCATGTTCATTTGTAAAGTGGTTGATCAGTCTAGTGAAAGGAGCTGTTGCTACATCCCTGCCTCATTAGCTTTTTAACTGACTGTGTTGGATGTGAGCCCTGCTTGAAAGTACAGGGAGGTGTTTTGCTTCTGGTTTCATCAAAAGCAGCTTTCAAGCAGCAGCATGAAGATATGGAAAATTATTTGTTAAATTAAGCTAATAGAACCAAAACTGGGACCAAAGACTCCTGTCTCTCATTCCCATGTTCAGATATCCTTGTTTATTCTTTTCAAATAAGTGGTGTTCAAATCCTAGCAGGCAGATTTGGAGCTGCTAATGACATTTCGAATGGAGCCTCTCTGTCATCCTCAGGAGAGTGCACACAACCCTGGGCCGTGAGCTGCAGGAGCACTCTCTTGCTGGTTAAGTGACAGCATCACATGCGTGGCTCTTCTGGCACTGGTCACATTGTTTTTCGGTTTGATGTGAGCATATTATTTAACACTGACTGCACTAAGGGTTTTTTAGCTCCCAGAAGAGTATTTTACTGCATGTTTGAGCCTCTTTTATTGCCACATTTCACACTCAACAAAAGCTTTGAACTGAGAGCTTCTGCATCCACTGGCATTAGGTAACAGCAGATTTCATTCCCTTCTTTTACACACCTGTTTTACAGCACCTAAGTGAGTAATTTTAAGAATAGAGCCTATATATCCAAATCCGTCCAAAACCCGAACCATCCTAGATACAAATGCCAGCTAAATAGCAAGTGGTTTATCTGCAGCCTGTGTTCTGTGCTCTGACACAAACGCCTGTCTGGCAGGTGTGGGCAGCACCTGCCCCTGACACCTACACTTCACATGCACTCATGAACTCTTTGTGGACTCCTTTTGAAAATTGTATTCCCTGTGAAAGGACTTGTCACAAGTTAAATTATCTGTGAGATCACTAACTCTGCCTCCATCCTAGTGTTAAATTCATAACAATTTCTGTCAACCCTCAGAATCAACAGTGGCGCTTAATGAAACTCTGACAGTGGTAAAACTGCATCATCTTGGCACAGGTGATGATGAGTCAGAAGAGAGCCCTGGACCATACCATTAACTTATCAACTAGAGAATTCCTACTGGGCACATCCCTGCTTGTAGAGCTTTTTACTTTTTTTTCTTCTTATTTTTAATCTAGAAGAGTAAACTTTGGCTTCAACTGGTATTTCTGTTGATATAAAAGATGACTGAGTTTGCATCCAGATCTGGAGTTTATTTCTTACAGGGTCCTTGCAGATCTTACAGTAAGGCATTTTAAACTGCACTTATCCAAATGAATAATCTTGTTTTGCAGGTCACAGTGTAAAGATTTTTCCTCCTGTGGCATTTATTTTCCATGATATTTTAATTCTGTTGTTGTGTAACTAAATCCATCATTTAAATGTGTCCAGTGTGAAAAAGAGATCTAGATGCAAATACTACCAGTATTTTAACAAAGGTTTTGTTTGACTAGGGGGAAGATGAATGAATACCCAAAGGTTCAAAATATACAAGGGGTAATCAGGAAACTTCTATGAGTAAGTGGCCATTGTGAAAAATTTACCTTCATAATTTATGAAGGTGTGACAGTGGATTCTATGTACCACCATTTAGGTATCTGCTTTCAGCCTTGCTCTGCAGTATATATATTTGAATGCTACATCTTCACCATCAAAGTGCAAAAAACCACTGCAAAATTGGCAGATAGTGCAGCAGGAGACCGTGTGTCCCTATTTTCATCTCCTTGAATGTATCAGAGTGGAAGCTACTGGCTCTCAGTGTAGGATGTACGATGTTACTCTGCAGAAACTAAGGGGGAATTCTGGTCTGGGGAGCAGGCAGGAGACAAACTTCTCTGTTTCTCCCTGGAAAGGATGCTGAGCAGCTGTAAACTGTGTACAAGAGCTTTATGGTACAGGTCTGTGAGCATAAAAAAAATAAAAAAATCAAAATAAAGACTTTAAATGGCCCTTGCAAAACAGAGCTAAACAAAACTGCCTGCAGTCCCATCAGTGACCCCTCCTGAACTTCTGATGCTGGGGCACTCAGTGTACACTGACTCCAGCTCAGCCTCTGTTTTCACCCACCCTGCTAATGGAAAGAGCATGTTTGATTACTGATTATCAGGGAGATACCTGCCCTGCTTCTTGCAGTTTGGCAGTTAATGTTTAAAAACATGCTATTTTAATAATAAAATAAAAAAATAAATAGTATCCACTGGGAATAAACATTATCCCTTAATTTCTAAAAATAATTATAATATGCATGTTAAAATTCAGAAGAGTGTTTCTCATGAATAGGAATCTAATTTCATGATTTAAATGCTGCTGGTACAGCTAGAAAGCAACTGAAGTACATAATACACCAACCTAAGATTCTCATATTTTTCTGTAATATCAATTCAGCATTAGCAACACTAAGCCACCTGCTCTTTCCTTAATAGTGCATGAGTTATTAAGACCAATGTTTTAAATTATGTTTATGCTCTAATAGAAAGGATCTGGTTTCTTAATTTAAGAGGTGATTTAGTTTACCTGCTTTACTTGGCATATTAATTATTAAGTCACTGTCTGAGTGTCATGTAAGATTAAATAATGCTGAACTGCTTAGTAAAAAAAAACAGTCAGGGAAGATGGGTTTAAGGAACAGCTTGGGTGAAAGAAATTAGCATAACTAAGGCAGATCATGACTGGGAGGGTAAGAGCAGTCTTGTGGACATGATTGAATATTTCTAGTTAGAAGACTCAGAAATTCTTTTGCACTGTGCTGAAAACTTTATTTCACTTCTTATCAAGGCTCTTACTAGAGTTCCAAAAGTACTTTTTAATTTTGAATTATTTAGATTCAGGGCTCAGTGTTTAGTATGTGTCACTGTCATTTGATTTTCAAAGCTAGTGAATACTCAAAGCTACAGTTTGCATCAGATGAGATCCAAAATGTCAAGCAATTTTGAAAATGAGGCTTTATTTCTGGAACTATACAGCATAATTTTTTTTATACAGTAAACTGTGGGTTTAGGGTAGAAATTCCAGTAATCTATTTTTCTAACTTATGCATTACCTAGTCATATTAATCAAAACATATATTTTCATGTTCAGCTTTTAAGAATTACTTCACTTAAATTGATCTGAATTTTTTTAATGTTACATCAAGACAATGTGCTAACATTTCTGATTATAAAGTATACAATTAGAAATTTTGAGACTTTAACAACTTTTATGAAAAGGAATATTAATCCATCTGACTATTTCTGAGTGTTGTCAGTGGCTTTGATGCCTAGAAAATACTTGTACTGAGAAATTTTCTTTTAGTGCTATAAATAGAATTTTCTTGATGTTGGGTATCTGTTAAAGGAAATTCATTAAGATGAGGGAGTTAATTTTTGTTGACTTTATGGATTGTCAGAGCAAAGCAGAACTCTGTCAAAGTTCTTGGGTGCCTTTGTGTCATATTGCAGGATATGGATAAGGAGACAGACTGCAGAACTGCAGGAGCCATTGCTTCGTTGGTTCAGCCTTTCCTTACCCTGCGCTCTCATCTCAAGGAAATGCACAATTATGCTTGGGGGTTAAATATTGAATTCAATCTCCCTTTGATAAAGCATAGCAACCAAATCTCCATCAGCAAAAAATTCAGATTTTCCTGGCCATTTTATGAGGCAAGATAAAGGCAAATGCATTAGAACTTGCTTTAAATCTTCTGAGCATCTTAAGCTTGGAAAGAGTTAGGGTGGTTCTGACTAGCTCAGAGATTCCAAAACTTCAGTATATGAGGACAATTTAAATGTGATTCCTCCACAGTGTGAGATTCAGGAATACCCTTCCTCTCCTCCCTGCTTAGAGGCAGGAATACAGGCACTCACATCACAGGGTGTCAGACCATGTTTCAGATCAGGTGGTATCCACAGAAGGGCTCAAGATCCTTAAACCTCCAAATTAAATCCCACCACATTACAGAGTGGAGACTGGGAAAGAATGATCCCATGGCCAGTGTTGTGTGCAAGTGCCCTGACTTGCTTCTCCAGCTGTTCTTACTCTTCTCCAAGCACCCACCAGTGGCTGCTGCCACAAGAAGAATGTTGAATATGTGCATTTTTGGTCTGACTTGGTTGGATCACTCCTATGTTTTTGAAGACTGAGGAATCCACATCTCAAGTTTTCTTTGGCTATTAAGAAAAGAATAGTTTCCCTTGCTGATCAGATCCTGTTATTATAGATCAGTGTTTATATTATCTGTGCAAAAATAGAAAAGACGAGGCTTATCTTGCAGAATGCAAAACAGAAAACTGATGGTGATTTGTATGATTTAGACTGTCTTTTTTTGTCTCCAAATATCTCCTCTGTCTGTGTGCAGCAGAAAGAGCAACAATAAATCTTATTTACACAATACAAATTGTGATTTCAAAAGACAGCAGAAATTCAGCTCTATGCAAAATCAGACAGGGCGTATGTTTGCCCTCAGTAGTGAGGTTTAGTGAAGTCATTTCTTTGCCAAATCATAATATGATCCTGCCCAGTCCTCCCAGCAGCCGTGTGCCACTAACTTCACTGGGATGACAGGGCCATCAGTGTCTCACACAGCAGGTCACAGAGCTCCAACAACAGCAAAATAGAAAATTAGTGATCTAGAAATACCAAAACCACTGTATGATGTTGCATCGTGAATTGTGAGTTCCCACAGCCTCCCTGCAGCCCTGCCCTCAGTTCCCCATTGGGTGTCTGTATTCCCTCCCCTGTTCCATCCTCACTGGCTGGTTCCCTGTTGATCCCTCCCATGTTCCCTTTCTCTATTGGATTGTACCCCTCACGTCGCCTCCCTATGTCCCAGTATAAAAATGCCTGTGATTTCATGGTTTCTCATCTCACTGTTTCTGCATCTTCAGAAGGTTAAACTTTCTGGAATCCAAGCAGCAGATCGCTTCTCTTCACCTTTATCTCTGCTGGCGCTTCTCCCACCGGCCTGGGGGAAGCCCCATTGAGTGGAAGCTGCGTTCTCGACCACTTTTGTGTGTGTTCCTGCTGTGGCCAGGGCGTAGCACACAGACCCTGGGCTTCCTGCATCCGGGCTCACGCGCCCTCCCAAGCAGCCGACCTGGCAAGCTGCTGATGGCATCCTGATAATGTGGCAGCACAGCCACAGTATGACTCTCTAGTTTCCACCAAAATCTGTCCCAAACTCACCGAAGGAAGAAAATGCATTGAAAAAAAAAATCACACTTCTTTTGAAAAAAGTTTGGATTCTCTCTGGGGCAGCTGACAGCCCTGGAGCCTTGACACCTAGAAGTGCTGATCCTGTTCCCTCTGATGCCTCCCTGTAGGCACACGAGAATGAGGCTGCATCAACCAGTGGCTGCATCAGTCTGGATTTAGGGACTTCAGAGATCATTAGATGTAAGTGGCTGTTCGATACGAAGTGGCTGTTGTTGCCCAGCCTCGCCGCAGTCCTCCACATACAAACATATGTGCAGACACCATTTTCACCTGTGATATTTATTCTGCCTGTCTCAAAGCCACCATCACTGCCACTGAGTGCATGCTCCAGCCATTAAAGGAGGGGTGATGGAACCCCTCTGAGGTGCAGCCAAGTATTATAACCACTGCTACAGCTGGCAGCTGGAACGTAGAAATGGACTGTGGGTGTCCATAACGCTTGTTGAAAGACAGCAACAGACTTGAGAATTGGCTTGATACCTTCTCAGTCTCATGTCCGTATCTTCTTTGCTTTGTTCTGTCTTGTTATTTTTCCTTCCTTTTCTCCTTTCCCCAACTGAGAGCATTATTTGGAAGTGAAGAGAGGAGTTGTGCTGAGACTTGAACTACCCATGACCAGCCGAAGTCCTGGAGCACCACAGACCTTGTGGGAACCCAGCCTCTGCCAAACTTCTCATAGAAAGGGCTTACACTTCTAACAGTGGCACATTTTACAAGGATTCACCCATTTTTTAGTTTACAAATTTCTACCCTGTTAGCCATACAATTTTTAAAGCTTCTACCTGCACTATTCACCCTTCTGCTCTTACTCTAGCAGAGTTCCATCTACCCGGCAGCCTTGAAGGCATTTACTTTTTTAAAAGTCGGTGAAGGTAGGGAAGTAATATGTATCCTTCAATTACAAATGGGGAGTCAAGTCAGGGATGGGCTATTGGCCCTGGGGATGCATTTGGTATCCCCTGTCCCAAGCCAGCATCCTCTTCTCTGGGCCGTCCTTTCAGCCCTTCCTTGAAAGTTTTTGAATTCTGGGGCTCTGTTGTCATAAAAAAAGCAATCCTTTCATCACCCTCCATCCGTCATGCATTGCTATCACGTCTAGCAGCAGATGCACACATTTGAACCACATGACAGGAAAAAAAAAGGAACAAAGACCAATGTTTACGTACGACGGTTTGAAATCTTTGTAGTTGGCAACTAAATCAAAGGACTGCTTATGTTTTGATGTACAGCAGTCTTAAATCATTTGTAATTTTCTATCACCTCATTTTATCAACAAATTAACATCTTGATATATAAGATCATCAGTAAATTAGCAATCAGCGCCAGAACACAAATTTATTTTTAATGTGTGTACAAAACAAAGGACAATTGATAATATGTGGTGTACCACTTTACATTTTAAAGAGAAAATTAAAATATTTATATATGTCAAGATATTTTTTAATTTATTCTGGCACCTGCAATTGGTGAATTTCTCTAGGCTTTGTGTCATTTTGATTTATGTGCTGCCCAAACTCTTCTCCTTGCCAGGAGTCCTCAATTTTATGAACAAGAGGGGACAATGGGGAGCTGTATCAAGGAAAAGGAAACACATCTGCATCTTTCTCAAGGAAAATGTTTCCAATGGAATATTAAAAAAATACTAATTTCAGAGATAAATTCTATGTGCAAGGTGAGGGCATTTTCTGTAAACAAAGTAAAGTAATAGTTTAAGCATGGCTTTAAAGCTAACATCTAAAATTGCAGATCAAATCCTCCTCCCCCCAACAATCATTAATTCATTAATCCTTGAAACCATCACTGCATTGTTTTCTGGTAATTATACACACCTCATATGCCGGCTTTTTAAGACATTAATTGCATGATTAGTTTTATGATTTCTTCTGATTACCAATTAAGTTACCTTTTTCTCTCTTTTTTGTATTTCATACATACCATTAGACTTTATAGTGCTTCTTTTTTAATTTCTCACCTAGCAGGGGTTCTCACACATTCGAAGACAGCATTATCCACTCAATAAACAGAGAGAGAGTTTAATTTTCTGTGTAAAGTATTGCTATGGTCTTGGAAGGATGATGTTTCAGATATTATGCTATCAAGAGTGACATTTAATTTTACAGGGAAAAAAATCTTGTTTTTCCCTGTCATAACAATGTTCACAGAGCATGATTTTAAAGATGTGCAGAGACCAAATCAAGTGATTCTGTCTGTTGGTTTAGCTGAAGTTGTCACATCTTCCTTTTTTGCCCAACATGTATTGCCAGCTGGTCTTCGATTATATTAGCCTAATTTCTTGTATAGAGTTCTCTGGGTCTATGTATACATTTTTAAAAGTAGCCTCTCGTACATCAAAAATCAGATACACAGGCACGAGGCTCTCAAAGACTCAGGGGAAAAAAACTGATCAGTGGGAGTACAAGTTTGGATAGAGCTGAATTTCCAAATCCCAGTTTAACTGCATCCCAATTATCTTGTAGCTTGCATCCTTCAGATGCTGAGAAGTCTCAACTTTTTCAATACACATTTGTCTTCCAGCAAATAGGGCTCCAATCAGCTGCAGTGGCAATATGCTAATGCCTATACACATTAGGTGAAGATCCTGGAGGTGTTTTGGGGGATTCATAGATGAGAATATTGCACAAACCACAGAAATACAAAACCAGATGCTAAAAATGGGGTTTGCTTTCCGTATGGCACATACACGGACGAATGTTCATCTTGGTGTGTGTTTCTTTCTGTGTATGTATTTGTGTGCTTGGTTTGTCAAATATTTGTGTGGGATTTGTATACATATTCTGCATCACTTTGTAGTGCAAAAGCAATTACATTTAATAATCAACACCAGACAAGATGCCTAAATGGAATTTAATTGAGAAAGGCCCTTATGTAAAGGAAACAGGGAACTGACTCAGACCTTCTTGAAGACAATAATACAGTCTAGAGCATATTGTGTGAGTGATTTTAAGGCAATCTGGTATCGATTTAAATGAGTACACACTTCCAAATTCCTGACAGCTATGGCAGGTGAGAGAATAGAAAGACATTAGGAGTTGCAGGGTAACTCTAATTGGACCAACACAGAAAATAAACTCCCAACTTTTCTGTTGATCCTTAAATTCTTGCTTGCCAAAGCTTTACTGTGGTTCTCTAGTAGGGGGAAAAATTGTCCAGAGTGCACCATATGCTGTTCTACAGGCACCCTGTGGACAGCAAGTCAGCATTGAGAAACATGCAAAATTGAAGGTGTTCCTGTAAGAAGTAAGGGCACCTCCAGCTCTATGAAAACTGCAATTTTTTAATAAATTATAGGAAAAAAAAATCAGATTCTCTGATTAACCTTTATTTTTCTGGCATGGTTTTCATTTTTAAGAGATCTTTTAAATCTGTTTCATTTGATCCCCCTTTGTATGGAATAATACAGAAGGCAGCAGCCAACTCTGCCAGGCCAGAAAGCAGAAGATTCCAGGGCACTGCTTGTTGCCTCACAAGGTCAGGAATGGAGTTGAAGTGTCCAGAGGTTGCAATCACCTTAGTTACAACTGATAGTACCTTTAATACTTCACTAACCATGTGGAGTTGTCTTGGATCTCTTTAGAAGTATTTTTAGGCATAAATCTGTCTATTTTGCTCATTTTTATATTTAATAACCAATATAAATTGTTGGAAATATTTTCTGTTACCCAAAAAGATGAATGTGTATTTATGCCACATCTGTCTGCTTTCTAGGCTGTGTCAAACTCAATAATCAAAGCATAAATATTTCCTTCTAATCACTGGTTTGTTTTTTTGAATTGCACACTACTGCTTTCAGCCATTCATAAAAAGTGATACATACAGGAGGCAGTGAGGTAGGACCAAATGTTGTACCTACCTCGAAAACCAAGAATTAGCAGCATAGAGATTTCTGGTTCTTTCTCTTTGACAAAAGTTACTTGGTTGCTGGTTTTGAAGCAAAAAAAAAAAAAATAATTGAGGGATGTGGAGAAAAGGCAGAGGGGGAAAAATGCCATAATTTAGGTTTGTTCTTATATGAAGTTTTTATTGGTGAGAAGGCAAAAAGGATTCTCTTGGAAACACACTCAACGTTTTTCCCGAAAGATGTTTAGAAATCCTATTTTTTTTTTTTAATTCAGTTTCTTCTTTCCACAAGTGTCCAAATTGTTGTTTGTCTTTCTGAAGGCTGAGCCCATGACATATACATGCTTTCTCTGTATGAAGACAGTGCCTACAGGCTAGCCTTCCTTCTCTTCTGGCACTCTGAGAAGAACTCTTGCCTCCATTCCTAGATTAAGGTGTTTAGAAGTCAATAGATCTACTTTATTTATAGCATGTCAAGGTTGGAATCAAGTATTATAGGATCAAATACTGATCCCTCTCAAAAATTTACAGCACTGCATGGAGATATGTTCCTAGGTATCATGCACCATCTCCAAATAAAAATGGAAAAAACACCAAAACCCAATAAACAAATCATTCAATACAATAAATATAGTGTATTTCTATATTGAATATTTTCTATTTATATATTCCTATATTATTTATTATTTTTAATTTTATATATAATTTTATTGTTATATGTATTTGCAAGTACAACTCCTTGTGAAGGGAAGAGGAGAGGCAGGCACTGATCTCTTCTCTGTGGTGACCAGTGACAGGACCTGAGGGAATGGCAGGAAGCTGAGTCAGGGGAAGTTTAGGCTGGATATTAGAAAAAGGTTCTTCCCCCAGAGGGCACTGGAACAGGCTCCCCAGGAAGTGGTCACAGCCCCATCCTGACAGAGCTCATGAAGCATTTGGACAATGCTCTCAGGCACATGATGTAACTCCTGGGGTGTCCTGTACAGGCCTAAGAGTTGGACTCAATGATCCTTGTGGGTCACTTCCAACTGAGAATATTCTATGATTCTGTTTTAATAATACTGTGCTGAAAGTGTTGAGTGCTGATAAAATTACTTACTGCTCTCAGAGAATGCTGTGAGTTTCAGAAGTTTTGTTGGTATATCAGAGAAGGTGCTTTCAGAGTGCACCCTTGGAACTAGAAAGTACAGCCAAGCAGCATGAAAATACTGTCAACACACTTTCTGGTAACTCCAGCCTTCACGTTTTAATAGAAATATGAAGAAAGGAACCAGTAACAATTCCAGTTTGGGCAGACTGCTGTAGCCCAAAACTTTATCAAAACTTTAACAGAATAGTCATTTGAACTGTGTTTTCATCGGCTTGCACTTCCTGCATCTGTGGGTTTAGTTTTCACTGAATACATGAAGTGCTGAAAGTGTCACGAGAGGCTTTCCTCTTCCTGAGGTCGTTTGCAGTTGTGCCTTGTGTAAACCCAGGAAGTTTGGATAAATAAATATGTCAGTCCTTTTCAAACTGAACTGCAGCTCCAGAATTTCAGTTTGCCCATCACTAATGTTCATTCAAATCCATGTTTAAATTGGGAACAAAACTATCTCCAGTTTACAGAAATGTAGCCATCCATAGCAGCCCAAATGGATTAGGATTGCTGCATCAGAGAAGTCCATTAGTGGAGTGTAAAGTACAGATACAGTATAAGCCATTTCAAAAAGTACAGCTGCCTCTGATCAACCTAAAAAAATCCTCTTATTTCTGAAAACACAACATAAAAATGCACAGCAGGCTACAGGCCAGATGTGCCAAGTATGTATTTTTTAGAAGTTGAGTTTAACCCATATGAGTCGTCATTCATTCACTCTCAAATTTCTATTATTCAGTTATTTTTGATATCATCCCAATTTAATGGATGCTGAAGGCCACGATGGATGTCTCATTCATTTCTCTTCCTTGAAGCATCCAAGGAACTTGATGTATTTTTGCTGGCTGGCCCTGTGTGTCACGTACTGACCTCCTGTCCATGAATTGTGTACAAGCACGCAGTGGGCCAAGTCCAGGCATTAGAAACAGGACGCAGAGAGCAGGCAGTCCTGGAGTTTGTTATAAAGTTGTTATAATGGGGATGTCAGAACTAGAATGCCAATATGACATTTCTCATTTCTTCAGTCATGAGAACGGGAAAACTAGGGGAGAACTCTCCTTGCTCTTGCAACATTCTCCCTTCTCTCTTTGCTGCAACGTTCGTTTGTTGCAAGGAATGGAGCACTGAGGAAGTCATCCCAGCCCAGGCTGCATGGGTTTGCTGAAAAGGGCTTGTTTTCCTCGATGGATTTCCTCCATTTTTCACACTCATCAGAGGATGAAATCCTAACCAGTGCTGAGGAGCCGGGGGTTGGATGGGCAGGACCTAAAGTCAGATGTATAGCAACACCTGATTTCTGTCTGTGTTAACATCCAAACCTAAACCCTCTGATTGTTCAAGTGTCAGTAAAGAGAGTTTATTGGTGGTGTCAGTCAGACTGGAAGGACATCATTGCATGGCATAAAGCACTGTATTCTACATCCTCTGTGGAAGCTGGGAACATGAGAAACACAGTTCTCATCACGTACTCTGGAGAGGAAAGCAGAGGGATTCAGATTTGGAAAACATAGGGGCAGCTTTCAAAGGGGCAGGACTGAAATGCCACACTAAGCTGCTGTAGCCGGACATCTCATTTGAGATCCTTTGTTCCCTGCCTCCTTTTCCAGTAAAATAATCTTGAAAACTTGTTTCTGAAGACAGTATCTCTATTTATAGGGAAAGTTGTTGCTTTTTTACATTTTTCAGGAGCAATCTTTGATATCAAAATTTGTTTGATATGGAAATACTGTATACTTGCTATTTTTTAGCCCACCTACATGCACACTAAGCTTCTGAATTACCAGTAAAAATCTTTGTTTGAGCTTTTGTGCACAAACAAGCTCAGCTTTTTAGTATGCACCTGCTTAAGCAATTTCTTTGAAACCAGCATACTTGGGTTTTTGGTTTTTTGCCTATAAATAGCCTTGCTTTGTAGAATGTAGTTTATTGCAGGCTCTTTTAAATACATTTCTAAGGGGAAATATGTGGGGAAATTTTAATAAGTTGTCCTTATTAAAAATGAATTATATACATCAAAATTGTAGTTGTTTGCAATAACACAACATTCTTCTTTATCTTGCGCTATCAGCACAATCAGTGGAAAACATAAAAGGAGATATCCCATACACATTTGAAATTACAATTACAATATCAGGGGAGGGGCCCTTTTAAGTCAGAGCTTTTTTCCTGAGAACAAGGCTAATTTTCTTAAGGAGTTACATTTACAACAGACTCCTGGCTCCAGCACATACCTTTGAATCAGCTTTGGAGCAGAAGGCTGCACAAGGAGGAAGTCCTGCCTTGGACATTGAGAGATACCAAATCCTCAAATTAAAAGATATAGTAGAAATTAAAAACAAAGCAAAAAAAAAGCCATTAAATAATAATTATATAATCATCTTTGCATCACTTTTGAGACATAAAATACATTTCCCTACTGTCCTTAGCTTTTTTAGTTTTCTTTTAAAGTGCTATGCAGATCAAACTGACTCTTGGGACTATTATTAAAATAACTCTTTGTGAAGATAGTTCGTGTTTTGCTGCAGTCAATCAGGAATACATGTTCCAGGACACTTCAGTAGATCCATTCAACTTGTTTGACTTCCTCACAAAAATTATTTAAAGTTATATATTGTTGCTCAGATAAGATCTGAAAATGTAAGTAATGTGGCAGTTGGTTTGTACCCTCATAATAGACTAATTCTGTAGTGATCTGGTAATATTGTAGCAAAGATCACATTTTTTTACTATTATTCATTCAGTTCACATTGTTTTCATGATACAAATGATAGTCAATAGCTGACAGACTCTGTAGCAATACTGAAGTTTAAAGTTCATCTCTGTCTTTGAATGCATGTTTGAGTTGTACATGGACATCTCAGAAGTAGGCTTTAATGTAATGGTACCTTCTTGGAGCCTTAGTAATTTTTTTTCTTTAATGTTTTTCTCATTTCTAGATTGTCATTAAAGTATTTCAGCTTCCCAGCAGTACTGGATAAGTAAGCCTATGATCTAGTGTTGATAGACACATCAAAGTTAATCACAGACTTAATTTAAAAGACATAACCCAGAAAGCATAACCAATAAATAGAAAGCAAGGTATGCACTCATTTTGAATCAAAATTCTAAGTCCATGATCATATTTATGCTAAAGCCCAGGCTAATATGAGGGCCCCACAAAATTAATGAAGTTTTCTTTTTAATTTTGGGGCTGACAGAAGTACAGGTTGGTGTTTACATATGCTCTAGTCTTCCTTTAAGATGGCTGTCCCCACCAGTCCTGAGAGCGTAACAGAAAATTATGACAACTGCACTTGCTAAATGAATTCACTTAAATCTGAAACAGTGCAGCACACGAGCTCAAAACTGTAGCCTGTGCAATTCTATTGACTATTTGCCTTTTTTTTTTTTTTTAAGCTGTTTTTTAAGTTTTCCTGCTTCTGGAAGCAGAACAGAGGATACATTTGTATGCTGTGTGTTTTCTCTGGAAGATAAAATGCACTCTTGATGGAGGTATAGACTGTCTCTGTTCATGGTAACTTTCAGGATATGGTGAAAAGATGCCACAAACAAGCATATTGAAATGTCTTTTTTAGTTATTTTGATTATGGCTTATACCTAGAAGCAGGTTGGACAACCATTAAAGATTCTTGGCATTTCTTGTTAGAAATTTCAGCTGCAAACTTTAATAATTTGAAAATATCTAACGTACTCTCTGCCTCTGGCTGAATTTTCTTAGGAAAATTGCAACAAGAACAACTCGTTCATTTCTGAAATTGCACTGCTGAAAACTGAACCTAATGTGAAAAAGTTATGGTGCTGTTTTCTTTCAACTTTCCCAGTGATTCATCCCTTTTACCTTTGTTTGATGCTGATGGGAAGGGGAAGCCATGAGACAAGGACTTATCTTTTGCCCTTTTTTATGGAAATCCAGGAAATCTTCTCCAAAGTAGTTATAAATCTGTGTATATATATATGGTTTGCACATGTCCTGAAGATGTTTGTGGCATTTTAGCATCTGAATTCACCAGGGAATGTATCCCATCACTGGTCAGGAGGGACAAAAATCTTGTTGAGGGCTTGTGGACCATGATCCAGAGATTTTGTTAGAAACTGCATGATCAGGGTGAGAAACAGAAGAGATGTTTTCTAAATAAATCAAGGAAGTTTCTGTAACACAGACCTGGTTAATAAAGGGGACCTTAGCCTCCCTGCTGCATCAGCAATTCCACAGGACACACCAGTCAAGAAGATTTTGGAAAGATGTCAGGGATGACTTCTTGGAACAAGTAATGTACCGAGGCCAACCAGGGTAATACACACCTTGGTCTGCAGAAGAATTGGCCAGGAAAGATACAACCAAGGCAACCATGGAGAGAAACTTTCATACTGGGACTGGGTAGGCAAAGAGCCAAGGATCTGGGAAAAAGATGGATTTGAATTTGGAAGGCATTACATAGAGTACCTTCCTTCACAATGTGTTCTGAAGTCACTGGTGTTTGTTAGAGACTCCCTGCATCAGCAGAGAGGTGTGGAACACTGACTCTGTTTCAGGGAAGTGCTGGAGTCACCATCTCTGGAGGTTTTTAAAAGATGTGTAGAAGTGGAACTCAGGGACACATTTTAATATTGGGTTTGGCAGTGCTGGACTCAATGATCTTAGAAGTATTTTCCAACCTAAAGGATTCTATGATTCTTTGATTCTATACTTTGTTCCAGTAGCCTAAACGACATAGGATGCCTGAATATTTGGTATTAAGTCATGTGACAAAGTATATTGGTGTCGTTATGAAGGCAAATATTCAAACTACAAAGGGGAGAGTACTTTTTTCTCAGGATCAAAATCTTGTGGATATAATTTTTTATTCTGAAAAGAATATTTTCTTTAAAAAAAAAAATGCAAAGTTAAGCCCTCAAAATTTAATGCCTGACTTACTTTTTTTGTATGTCCTTAATTTGTCTCATTTTTCCATGTATATCAAGCTAGCATGTTTAATTACAGAATCATGCTTCATTCATATGCAGGAAGAGTCAGGTCTGGCAGTGAATTAGGACTTTGCAGTAAAGCAAATGATTAAGAGTCCCACACCTCATTTGTTAATAAGTCAGAAAATATAGAGTGAATGAGACAGGATAGTTTCTTGGTTAAAAAAGCAAAATTTGTTTTGTTTTTACCCAAGAGTCTTTTATGACAGTAGGCAAATTTCTTACACCAGTTTTGCCAATTCTTTCTCATTTTCTAGATGTACAAGACCTTCCAGCTAGGGCTTGACCCATGGGTTTGGTGAGCACTCACACAACAAATGTATGAACTGAAGAGTGTACGTGAATATATGAAATACTAAAAAATATAGAGGCAGCTCAAACTGTACCCAGAATTAATGAATACCTTTTGACATAAATCTCTCTGTGCTTCAAATCCACTTTTTACAGAGGGAATAATACCCGCTCATGTCCTAGGCAGGATATGAAATTCATTAAAATTTTGTAGTGTTTGTATACTGGGAAAATGAATACCAAAGAAAGAAATGAAAATATTGAAAATTATTAATCTATCTTAGAGCTGGCATCTATCTTAGAGCTGGCATCACAGAGGGGTTTCTGTAATCTGAGGTAAATAAGGCTAATGGCCAAATGCAAACATAGGCACAAAAAATACTGGCCACTGTGCCCTGAGTGAAGAGGAGCCCTTATAAAACACTATTTCTAAATACATGTAGAGGGCAAGAAAGATTTGATTAGGCAACCATAATCCTGAATTTTCCTGACACTGAGTGATTGATTTTCCAAACTTGGTCCAGTAATTAAAGAAAAGCTTCCCAGGATTCTTTGATTTTCCAAACTTAGTCCGGTAATTAAAGAAAAGCTCCCCAGGATTCTTTGGTCCAAGTGAGAGCAGCAGGTAAATCTATAAAAACCTTCATTCCTTGGGCATACAAATTGATTCAACCTGCACCCCAGATCCAGGATGCAAAGCCCAGATTCCCATCCCCATCACAGCACATGACCCACGTGCTTGGCCCCACTGGGTGTGTGCTGACCTGAATGTGTCTTTGTTTTGGGAAATCCTTCGTAGAAAATACTTCAACATTCATGTGAGCGGAGATGGGACTCTGTCCCTGGGGGCTGACACAACTACTAACCTACAGTGGGATGCCCACTGCTCTCTGGCCCAATGAATATTTAATTGGGCCTTGCAAATTGGAAGGGTTCCACCAGAATGGACCGAGAGGGGCCTCAGTGGGACTGTCCAACTCCGGTGGCTTCAGCCGTCTGGCAGGAGGGATGAGTCCTGATCCCTGAGGTGAGGGAGATGTTTGATCAAGGCGGGGGCTCACATCGTATGGACAGATGCTTTAAATACTGAGCTACTGGATGAAAAGGGGAACTATCATCTTGCCCTTAGAGAAGACCAGACCTCCTTATCTTATCTGAAGAATAAGTTTATTTTCAGGGTTCAGCTGCCTGAGCCCTGAATGCAGCTAAGTGCCTTTGTGTAAGTGAGGCCCTGAATGAGGCAGGCTGAAGTCATATCCATCTTCTACTGGCCAGGCTGGGCAGATCCAGTGGGGTGGTAGCTGTGAACCCTTCAGTCTGGCCTTTTTCTTACCCCAAAACACCTAATTCA
Source organism: Edolisoma coerulescens (assembly GCA_013397115.1). Lineage (NCBI taxonomy): Eukaryota > Metazoa > Chordata > Aves > Passeriformes > Campephagidae > Edolisoma > Edolisoma coerulescens. The sequence goes on along the minus strand of VWZW01003558.1, from coordinate 1,363,105 downwards.
GGGTTGGGGAAAGCCCTTGGCAGCACGGTATCTAGGAGGAAGTTGCAGTGAAAATACCAAATACCATTGGGCTACTTTAGCCCAAGGGGAAAAAAGGGATATTAAGGATGGCAAAATGTAGCCCACACATTGTTATGTAGCATCTGCAGGGAAATCTGCATAATCTCAGAGGAAAATTTTTCATTAATGTAAAATACGAGGTTGCTCCTGAGAAATCTTTTCTGAAGTGTGTTTAAACTATGCACTTCAAAGCATCCTGGTGCTTCTGTGAGCCCTGGCTTCACAAGAAACTTTCCCATAGATACAAAGGAGGAGAAAGTCTCCAAAGTAATGTATGGAAATAAGAGGAAAGGCAGTTTGCTCCTTTTGCATGAATGCACCTGATTTTGACACAAGAAAGGGAACACTAGACAGAAGAAGCTCAAAGCTCCCAGTTGCAGCCCTTTTACAGTGTAATAAAATATGGGGTTTAGCCAAAACTCAAGTGTCTCCATTATTTCAGTCGGCTGTTTTCTTGCTCATGACCTGCCCAGCTTGTATCCCAGAGCACCATTTGTGCTCGTGCTTTAAAATGCCATCGTTACACCCCTCTCAAACTGAGTACTAACAGTAGGTGGAGATACAATCCAATTGTTCTGTAGTGTTTCCAAACAATCTGCAGCCAGTCTGACTTGCTATTAATTTTAATTAAGTCCTGCAATAAAAACCAACAGAACAGTGGTTCTGTTGAGCAATAATAAATTGTTCATAGGTCATGCCTTTAGTTCCCTTTATGCAGTATTCTGATAGCTTGTTTTGGCATCATGGGTGGAATACACAGACCTAACTTTAGTCTCTGCTGTTTTTCTTTTCTCTCAAAACCCATGCCTTCTGCTTCTCCTTTCCCTCAGCTAAAGAAAATTATAATAAAAGGGAGATGGTTCTGAGAGCAGTTCAAGCACCAGAATACAAGCTGATTTGAAAAATCTGTCATCTTATTCAAGATTCCTAGTTAGTGCATTGCATTTTTTAAAGGAAAGGCAATATGAAATGCTGACATACTTTTATTAAAACTTTTACCATAGCTGGATTTGAAAGGCAGTCTCTGATCTATGCTTCCACAAAGGTGAAACAAAATGGTGACTGTTTCTTTGCAGGTTTAAACTTTGGAGAATGAAGGTCACAACCAGGTTTTTGCCCATGCAGCTACACTCACTTTGCTCCCTGGGCAGTAGGCAGTGAATATTGACAGGTTCTAGCAAGAACTCTTAATCACGTTTTTAAAGTGTTCCCAGACATGCAAATCAGTAGGAAGAGCAACATGCCACTCATGGGGACAGTACCCCTGAAGAGTTTATGTCTGTCCATTTTGATGGTTCCTGCTGCCCAGCTTTTCAGATCTTTGCAAGTTTAATATTTAAAAATTTACCTTTAATTTATATCCTTCTCACTCACAATCAGTCTAATCCAGCTGGATATCAGGGAACAATAATTTTGGGGGGTTTTTTAAATCAGAATTGTATCATAGTTGTGCCTCTCCTTCAGAAGCCTCCAGAATTACACCACCAGGAAAACCAGCCAGCACTGGGCTGCAGGATGGCAGAAAGACTAATGTTCATTAAGGTGCAGGAAAGTGCTTTTCTGGGAATAATTCTGTTTTCTGAAGGTACCTGCCATTTTGCTTTTTGCTTTTATGCCATTTATCCTGTCCTCTTTTTCATTCTTATGAAATATCTGATGATACACACAGCTTGGTTTACCCCTAGATCTTCAGCAGTGTTAGAAGGAAGCTCTAAACAGAGGTAAAGATATAAGGGAAACAAAGGAATGAAGTTTCTTGGCAGACTGGGGAATATCTTATGGAGGTACCTGTAGGTTCTGGAACTTATTTGCTCCTCTCAGTAGCCTCTCCCAATTCACAATTTCTTATTCCCAGGACAAATTGGTCAGACATGTTACCGAAGATTATACTAAGATGACAAAATGATAGTTAATGGAAAGCTATTAAATAAAAGGTTCTGTCTTTCATATCATTACTTTGATGAAGTCAATTTTCAGAGGAAAGCACCAGAACACCAGGAATCACAGTGAACTTTAGAGAAGGTGCAATTACCTCTCATGTGAAAGTCAAGTCACATATGTTTCACCGGTGTTTTTTAAATCTCATGCAAGATAATTGCTACTGCTGGAAAATATCTGTCTTTCAGTGCTGCATATCATATCCATCCTACTTATAGGACTTCTTTCATTAATAGTTGCATTAAAATACCACCTCACTCATGTTCTAAAGCAGCACTCAATACTTAGCAATTACTGTATTTTTAATTACATGATTTTGTTATTTCTTCACTGTCTTTAAGTTCTTTGCTTATGCTCATGAAAACTAGGAGAAAAAAATAAACTTTGAATGAAATAGCACATGGAGCTTTTGTGTAGATATTTCCGTGTCTGCCTTCCATTTAAAGAAACTGAATCTTCAATGAACAAAAAGAAAAGAGACAGCCACATCTCACCAACACCAGGTTTCTCGAAATGTAGGCTATGATTCACCATAATCCAAAATCTTAATAATGAAATACATTTCTTCCAGCAAATGTGTTTTCTGTATTGCATCATTTGGTAACACATTTTGATAGTAGAACCCCACACTGCAACCTAGCAGAGGTCTTTAGTGCCCCTGCAAAGCAGAAAGGAACCTGGTTTCAAGTGAATTCACTTGATCCTGGCTGTCTGATGGGGTTACCAGTTTTCTGGCATTGAGTATATATGTATATATATATACTATTGAGTATATGGATTTAGTATCTTTTTTTTCCTAGCACTGAGTGTATGTATATATAGTCTGTAGCAAATAATGATAATTCATAGCGCTTCTCTCACATCAGTGAAAACTTTGCTCACCTTTTGTCCCTATGGGAAATTAGCTTTATAGTCACACCAAAATTTTATATCTTTTATATTTTATATGTTTGAAACAGAGTGAGCCACTCAAGAATCCTTGAGTTCAGTTTTACTGGGTCTCAAGTTGGTTTCAACTTGCATTCAGGGAAATTCAGCTAAAGCAGAAAACATTTAGAAGAGCATTTTGTGTTCAACACAAAGATGTCATTAACTTGATTCCCTCAGCCTAGATATGTGCAATGGGCCACAGAGCTTCAACTTTACTTTCTAGGGGATATCTTACAAATAGAGGCTGTGATTTTGCCAAGGGTCTGCTCCCACATAGAGGACATTGAGCAACAAAACTCTGTCACTTTGGTGAGGATTTTTTCCCTCCTTCATTTATTTTGCTGATTATAATTTCAGTTTGTGCTGCCACTGTGTACCTCCCTGTGCCCTGGACTGTGGACGTGTTTTTAAATTGAAAGATTTCAGACATGATAAACTGCATTTTAACAGTAATTAGAGCATATGGTGATGTTGAGTCTTAATAGAAACAACTCTTCCGCAAAGATCTCAGTCTGCCAGTAATGGAAATATGACAATATGCAGGCTTTGTGTTGTTTGAACCTACTGGCCATTGTAGCTGAATTGCTGTGTGGCTCCGCTCAGCCATTCTCTTTCCCAGAGGTTTTTCTTGAGCGTGAAGCCATTTCTTTTCCTTTTTTTTTTTTTTTTTGTTTGTTTGTTGGTTTGTAAAGGGTCTAGTGAGTTATGTAGCTTTCCTTGAGAAGTTAAAAGGCTTGCAAACACTTACTTCTCCCTGACATTTCAAATCTATGTGGTTGTGGCTAAACATTTAGTTACATGGCAACTTTTCTAATGAAGCACCTTACTTAAAAATGAACTCTAAAGTGCCAGTCTGCTTTTGCAGCTATTTTATTATCAAATTCCCTGGTGAAGTATGTGTAACTTGCTGACTTCAGTGGAAGCAACATAAATCTGAGGGCAAAATTTGTCTCCTGGATTGACTGATTGTCAGCTGTTTGGTGCTACGTGCCAGCTATTCAGAGGCACTTAGCTCCCAGCAACTCTTGCAACAAGACCTCGGGCTGAATTTTCACAGGCTTTTTGCGAATCTCACATACAATGTGTAAATAAAAATGGGCCTGAGTCCTTATGTTCAATGGGAAGTAATTTATTCTCAGGAGCAGTCCCAATGTGTATCCAGATCCTGTTGAGATGATTAAGTACTTATTAACATGAGTAAGAGTTACAGATTACAGCGTTCTGTTGACTATTTAAAAAATCACGAGGCACGATTCACACTGAAGTCAATGGGCAGAGGCTGGAGGAGCAAGAAGCACTCATTAGAGACATGGACTACACTGGGGTCCTTGGGAGCCTGTGTTTGTCAAGCTTGAGGTGTGATTTTTAAATTGCGTCTTTGGTTTTGTGGGTGCCACTTTACCCTTGCAACTCCTCGTGCCCACCATTTTGAACTGCAAAGGTATCTCGCTTTCACTCAGCTTTTTCTCATGGGTAGTAAATCTCACACACAGAAATAGAGTGCAATTTAAGAGTAAATCTAAGAAAGGATATTGTTTCCCAAGCAGAGTCTCTTGTAAAAACTGGGGGTTTTTTCTCCCTACTCCCCTGCTATAAGCAAGATGTTAACATTTTCTTTCCTCGTGTTTACAGTTTGGGAAATCATCCCGGGGTACTTGGAACTGGTTTTCAGCTGCATTTCAGGGTCACAGTTTCTGCCATATTTCATAAGGGCTCTAAGGAGTAAGAGATCCCATGACTGGGAAGCAAGGTTGGGATCCCCCCCAAGCGCTGGTGATGTTCTTCAAGGCTGAGCCCCAATCCTGAGCTGCCTTCTTCAGATTTAGACTAAGGGCAGTACTCAGGCTCTGAGGTATGAGCTGCTTTATGAAGTGTTTCTGTGTAGATTGAACATGTTTAACAGTTTTTAGAATAGAACCTTTTAAATTACAGGCATCCATCTATCAGTCCCACCACCCGAACAGAAGGACAGGGCATTTTTTGACATTTTGGGCTCGTAAATTAATTTACTTGCTTGATGGTGAATTATTTTTATTTTGGGGTTGATAGAAAACCAGCACACGTTGGGCGTTAGTTTCAAGTCTAATCATCATCCATTTATCAAATGAGGTGTCACTTTGTGTTGGTTGATGGAGTCACACAGATTTGTGGGCCAGACAGTTTTACTCTGGAAGCAGCTAACACCAGAGAGGTTTTTTTTTCCATAGCAGAAGTCATTCACACACTCTTATGAACAATCTCATTGGTAATCTAAGGAAAAAAACCTACTGTTCCTTATCTTGAAGTAGCAATAATAGAATGAAAATCATTGAACATGACATCTGGGAGCTTGAAAGGTCTGGAATTATCTGAAGAATGTGGATGTTTATGCACACAGAATTATAATTACAAAGGTGGATTATATCCCATGACTTCAGGCTAAATACCTCGAACTGAGAAGCCATGTGACATTTGTATATCTTTTCATCATGTCATATATATATATGTTTGTTGCAAAGAAATCCAGAGATCTACAGATCTCATGTCATACAACCACTGACAATAAATACATCAGTCCCTTGGGAATATGGCTCAGTCTATACCGGACATAAAAGCCAGAGATTTTGAAAATCAAAAGAATATCATGTGATTGTTAGAGGACTTAAATAAGCCCCTTCCACACATACAGTCAGGAGAAAGGTGTATAGATCTGGGCAACAGCTGAGCATATTATTTCAGAGTTTAATCATAACAAAAGAGGCCATCATGAAACCTTAGAGACCTAACTTCAAAACAAAATTATTAATAGCCAAGAGGGTAAAAGCTCTAGTCAAATTCGGAATCCAGTTCTAAACAGGATCTCCACTTCAAGAATGAATAATAGATGGAGTCCAACTGTTCTGTGGTTGAGCACAAATTAGTGATTCATTGATTGTAATCAAAAGCAGCTGCTTGTAATCAAAGCATAGGTTTTGATAGGTCATTATCAAATGATATGCTAATTTTCTATGTATATAAAGAGCAGAGATGGAGCTTTTCAAGAAAGGTCTTGATGATGCAAAATATAGATTTTGTGAGAAGTTTACCTTGGTGTTTTCTTTCTTACCTGTCCTTTTTCTCAGTCAGTATTTTCTGTCTCCATAATTAGTTTGAATTTTGCAGCAGCTTACTGGAAATGTCACCAGCAGCTGGTTTGATGTAGCACAGCACAATAATGCATTTATAGGAGGAAAGCAGGTCTTAGCCCTCCCTTTTACCATTATTAACTCACAATGAGTACTCCTTCCTATGGACATAAGTTTGTAAGTCCAAATTTTTCTAAGTGCTTCGGTAAGTATTTTCAAATTCACCTGTTTTAATTTAATAGACTTCAGTAAATGGCAATAGTTAGCCAGCAATAATTAGTGAACGAGAATTACAGCTATCTAGAAACTAAAAATCAGGTAACTATTTAAATTCTTAAATTTATACACACATTTGGAAATACCTTGCCCTCAGGTCTCATGTTCTTGAAGTTATCTGGGACAAAGCTCTGCACAAAGTTAGTTTCCCACATATTTAATCACAAAACATCTTTGAAGTCTAAAATCTCCATGACATTCCTTCTTTTTCAAAAGAGACATTATTTTGCCAGTTCATGGCTAGGAGGGATTGCTAGTGTCAGGTAGGTGTCTGGCTATCTCCTCTCTTGCTCTGCAGCACCCTTTTGAACCAGGAGGTCGTTCTCTGGATTTGAGCTCCAGCTGTGGAACTGAAACAGAGGAGATGGGAAAGCCAAAAAAGACAGTTGCAATTCCCTCGTCTGAATTCAAAACACAGCAGCCAATTCAATGGAAATTAGGCCAAGCTCAGTGTACCTCTAAAGGAGACAGTAACTGTCGCTTTTTACCTTTTTATACCCTTTTATATGTTTCATTTGCCAGTGATCTCGGTGTTTGCAATCTGTAGTTATTGTTCACTCCCTAGCTGCTTTTAGGTGCTCAAGAGGAGTTTTCCATATCAATACAACAGGATTTTTCCATTTCAATACAGGCAGAAAGTAATTTTTTTTTAGCCTCAAACCTTGATGCTACAAACCATTTCTTGTGTCATTTCCAGACAATCTTTCTGTGGCTGCTATTTCAATTGATCTGGAATCTAAAACTACTACACCTCTGTCACAAAACTGCCAATCTCAGCTAGTGACCGCTGGATAAGTATTAGATTAATATGAAGATGATGGCAAACAGGCAGCTCTCAGACATGCTCTGGCCTCTCAGACTGGCTTATAAAGTGTGCTACTTGTAGAAGCACTGACAGCTTGGTACATTAGGTTGGGCTTCTACTTTTGAACCACAATTTTTTGTAACTGATGTGGTTTTGACATTGGGAATTCTTTCACTGAGGTGTTTCTGATATCAAGACATTATCAAGACATGGCTGCAACAGGAGGAGTAAGGAGGGAATCCCAGCACTCTTGCCCTACATGGTGCACATCTGACCTCTGAGAGAAGATTTACAGAATCAGGAGTTGAAGCTTCCTTAAGAGGGAGGTTCTGCCCTTCAAATTGTGGGGTCTTGCATCCAGGATGTTGAAAGACTTGTTCCGTAGTCATTAAGGGGACCAGTGACTCAGGCATTGGTACTCTCATGTGAGGATGACACCAGCATCCCACATCACCTATAGGGATCCACTGCCCCATTCCAGCCCCTCTGTGGAGGAATATCAGTATGTCTTACTTGTGGGTAGACAGCTCTCTGGTTCTGTAACTTATCCTGATAATGGAATGAGCATTTCCAGCTTATCCTCAGTTTTCCCCCTGAAATGGTCCCAGTCTTGGAATCGTTTTCACTCATCAATATGTGCTTATATGGCAAACACAGTTCAGATTATGCCATGGCTTCTGAATGGAAAATCACAGGAAAACAGAGGATTCTTTTCTCACTAATCATGGGTTTGTGAGTAAGACAGAAAATGTGGACAAAACCAGAGAAAACATCCCACAGGCTGGGTGGGGTGTTGGGTTTTTTTTGTTTTCCCTTTTAGAGATGGGAAATAGTTTTCTTCAGTGAGGCAATCTAAGGTGAGTCTTGTTACTAAATTGTGAGTGTATTAAAATAATCCCCTCATTTATATAATTTCTGAATTTTGTCCAAAATATTTATAAATGTAGATGGACAGAAAACATCAATGTCACAAAAATAAATGAAATTTCAAAGAACTAATTGTCTTTTTCCTTTTGCTGAGCATATTCTTGGTCTTCGTCAGGAATATGGCATGATCTGAAGGACAGTTATTTGTTTACATTGTTTCTGATAGCTTAGAAATATCTATATATGATTAATACTGTATTTTTGGAATGGCTCTTGTGTGAGTATTTCAGTTTTGGACAGTATGAGTGGGGACAGTTTTAAATTAGTTTAATATCTATTTTCAAAAATGAACCAGTAAACACATAAAAATATTTTTTCATTGTAGTTTTTCAAAGTAGAAAAATGTTTGATGTAATTGTTCTCTATTCCTAAACTCATCTTCCCATTATTTCTCACTTTTTACTCTCTCAGAGCAAGTTAGGGGCCTAATTGTCTAAGTGGGAAGATTAGATGGTCTAGTTCCTTCCATCCTATCTTTCAGAGGTTAATACACAGAAAACGGAGCCACCATTTAGTCAAAATTTTTCAAAGTTTTTTTAAAAATAAAAAAATTAATTTTGCTGATCCAGAGTCCAGGGGACAGGCCAAGTGTGGCAGAGAGATGGAGAGAGAGGATGAAGCCCTTACTGCTGAGATGTGAGGAGCAGATCTGGACACAGTGGAAATAGTACTCCAGCCTTCACCTCAGGAGGAGTCACATCCTAAATTTTCTCCTTCTGAGCCTGAATGGTCAGAGCTGTGCCATGGTCAAAGTGGGCAGAAGAACCAAAATTATTATCTCTGGCAGTGGTTGACTTAGCTGGCTTTGCCTGTAGGACAAAAATGTACTCACATAAAGGATAAATAAGAAGCCTGAATTCAGCTTTAAAATAACATTACCTTTCTTTCTTACAAAGGTTTTCTTTGGGAAAAAAAAAAAAAGAAGATAAATGATCTTTCTTATTTTTCCAGCCTCAGCCTCAAGCCGTTATAATTGCTGGAGCGAAGGTAAACAGCAAGCCAAACCAAGCCAGGCATTTTGGCTCCCTGTTCTGCTGACTGATGTATTGTTATTTGAAGTGCTGCATACCTCATTATCTGCAGTTAATAAAGTAGTATTGTGGGCAGATCTGCAGTGCTCTCAGATCTATGGAGCAGGTTAAAAAGTGGACTAGCACTTAAAGGTTGTGAAGCAGAGAAAATGATCTGCAAAATTCACAGTGAATAACAATGCAGGCCTTCCATCATTGTGTTGCCCCCTGTTTTCTGCTCTTAACCATAGCCAAAACAGCCCATTCTCCTTTATTTTGCCTCTATACATATTCATCTTGATGTATTTCTTCATCTAGTTGTGGGATTGTATTAAAATATTCACACTGGGACCACAAAGCTAAAGTATAATTTTCGTTTTCTAGGTGAAAATGTCTTTGCAATAAACAGGGAAGGTAAGATTTGCACCTAATTTCAAAGGAGTAAAACACTTCTTATCAAACTGGAATTTGATAAAAAGTATGCTACAGGACACGGCCTTTCTTTGGTTGTTAGAGAAATCAAAATTTTAATGATTTTCACACAAGACTTCAAGTAAAGAGATTTCATTAAAAGGTTGCAATATGAATTTCAGAGCTTTCCACATCTTAAAAAGAAATGTTTTAAAAGAGTCGAACAAACAAATAAGCCCGAGATAACTTCAGTTCATAGGATCCCATGTCTACTGCTGCTGTGGCCAGCACTAATTATCAGAAGACCAATAACATGGTCGGGTGTGCTGGAAGATGTATTTACCTCCTTGGCCACTTCTCTAATAAACTTTCCTCTCTGTCTGTTGTGTGCTTTTACACCTTCTGCATGCACAGAGGTGCAGAGTGGGACTGGGACAGTCCTACAGCAGATGTCAGAAGCCCTGAGATGTTCACAAGCTCTGTCCCCAGGCAGCACAGTGACCCTCAGGCTTTGACATCCTCTCTGCAGGGCTCATCAGCGCAGCAGATGAGCAGAGCTTTGCCTCCATTTTCACTCCAGTCCCTTTAAAGGGGGACATTTGCCCATCCCACACATCCTGCAAGCTCACTGAGTAGTAAGCTCCAGCAAGTCCGGACATTTTAAGACTTTGGACAACCAAAATACGTCTAAAAGGAGCAAGTTCATAGATGTTATAAGCAATCCAAGTCTTTGAAACTCCAAAAGGTTTGTAGCTCACCAGAAATGTTTTAGGCATCCAGGTCAAAAAGTTTGAAGCCACCAATTGGATAAAGAAGCTTTAAATGGACAAAAGGGATACTAGAAGGAAAGAGGAGGTTTTGTGAAACAAATACATTAAAATGCTCTCAGCGATTTCTTTATTTACAGAATATGAGATTTAGCTAGCAATTTTGCTTCTTGTTTGTCCTACAGGCCTCCTTTATGGAGAAAAAAAAAATGGGTAAGGCATAGGCAATCAATTAAACAGAACTAAATTAAAGTTGTTGACAAAAAATCATAATGTGCATTTGATTATTCAGCTTCGATGAAACAAATATTTCAGACAGCATTCAAGCTTCCATTGTTTTTATGGCCAGTATGTTTGCTGCCATGAACTCAATCACAGCACAATAGGAGGTGAGACTAAATGGTTTGACACATAACAAGTAATCATGATAAAAGAATTGACACTCTACGCAGTGCAGAGGCTGTTACATTTTTAAATGCAAAGTTAATTTCGAGATTGATTGAAGTCTTCTGCCTTTCTTCTAGCAATGGAATTAGCGTATTATTGTGGGCCTTCTGCAGCTCTTTGTCTAGTGTGTGGCATCTGCAGTGAGTTCAGCAGTGTTTAAAAATGCATTTAGATTTGAGCTTTAGAATAACCTTTGTGAGTACTTTTCCCCTTTGAAACTTCACAATGAATTTGATATGGGAGACGGGGGAGGAAAAAGAGGAGGAGTTGTCATTAGAGCTTCACAGGATACTGAAGGATTCTGTTTACCCAGAGCCCAGGTAAATTGCTGGAGATTTAGCACACAGCTCATGCCATTTGTCTGAGCATGACCTTGAGAGGACACCTTCTTTCTGGTTTGAGGGGGGTAATTTTGTTTCATGCACTTGTCAATCTTGCAGCTGTCTCTCCAAAAGCAAGCAAGCGTGCTGAAGGAAACGTGTGACAGCGCTGAGAGGTGGCCCTCAAAAGTGGAAGGGTTGATTATTAATTAAGCTGAGACTGCATCCAAAGCTGCAGTGCTACCGTAGGAAGTTATTTCTGTTGGGGTTTTTTGGGAGGGGGAGTTATGTGTGCAGGGCTAGCACGGTTCAGATCTTGCACACAGGATTATTTGCAAACAAAAGCAATCATCTATACATGACACTCCACAGTGGGTTTGCAAGTCCTCTTGCTAAAGGCAGTGATGAATCCCTGCTTGCTGGAGGGCTCTGTTGGAACAGATCTGTGCTAATCAAGATGATTTTTTTGGCTCTTGAGTATTCCTATGGTCTTAACTAAATCAGACTTTAGGGCACTTCTAATTGCTTCCCCAGCACTGATTTACAGCCACAAATGAAAATGGTCTGCTCTAATTCCTCTGTTGAATATCAACAGGTTGTGAAGTGTTTGCGTGTGAGAGGGAGCTGGCATTGTCTGGATGCTTGGTGCTGGCAGGAGATTAGCTGGAGGCTGCAGGGGCACAGCAACAAGGGAAGTCCCCCGTCCTTGTCCTTGGTATGCAAATGCTCTTGTTCATTACCTTAACTCTAGCATTGCAGTTAAAAAATAAGAAGAAAGAGAGTGGCAATAAAGAGTGCAATGGCTAAAATTGTGAGTTGTAATATATCCTAAATCTGCTAACCCTTATTAATGAAAACTCAGATTAGCCAAAATCTGCTAACATTTATTCATGCTGGGAGAACAATTTCTCTGCATTTCAATAGTTTTCCCAAACTGGATATATTTCCTTCTGCTTCAGCTGGACTATAACGGAGCTACATGCAGAATGAAGATCTTACCACTTCAATGATGCGACCAACAGAAGTTGTTCTTTAAGATCTGTTCATCTTAATTTTACAAGTCCTGAGAAACAATCACTGGGAAGCTGAGAACTGAGCACTGGGAAGGCTCATGGCAGATTAGGAAACCACCAGATCTTATTGCCAGGAGTGCTTCTGCTGGAAACTAAGATTTTTGTAGGGGTCATCAACAGTCGGGTGTTCTTCACATGACTTCCAGTTTGACGGGAAAGCAGGACATGGATGTGGATATTTACTGTAGAACAAGTGCACAGCAGCCTGGTGGGTTGGGAAGTGACCTGAGGTCCCAGCCAGGCACTTCTGTATGTTTTACCCAAACCAAATGGTAATAAAAAATAAAATAAATGCAGTTATAAAACAGTCAGAATTTTACTTTCCAAGCTTAGTGAAATAACCTAGAATTAATACTTAGATTTATGCACCACATGTGGTAGACTTTATGGGACTACTCAAACATTTTCCTTTTAAATTGTTTTAAAGAATGGTTTTAAAAGTTTTCTTACGGAAGACAGTTTCAAAGAATTATTTGAATTCAAGCTTTTTTTAAAAAATAAGCTTTGGAATGTTAAGATGCACACTTGGGAATGTTTTCATAACTGCACAAATTTTTTTTTCTGAAATTTTAAAACAAGTCTAATTTAGAACTTAAAAATTGCCAAAACAGCAATGAATCACTGGACCTTATTTAAATGAAGTGTTTACTGTGATTCAAATAATTTATTAAAATTTGCTGTAGGGCAAAATGCAGATTATTGTGTTTGAGATAATGAATACAATTTGGTTTTTGAAACCCCTTAATTTTTCACAAGGCAAAAAAAGACTGTTTCCAGCTCAATTGTGCTGTTTTTTGTGTCATGTAGTGAAGAATCAAGTACTGAAAAGAGTTAAAGCAATTTAGGGCTCTATCTTCTTTCTCACTAATGGCATCTTCACTGCAAATCAAGTCTGAACACCATGTGAGTCACCCTACTCCTAAATTTTCTTTAGAAATTCAGTAATGCTGCAGTGAAACCTGTAACTTTCTGACTTTAATGGGAGCAGTATTTCACCCCAACAAACCAGACCAGTGAGGCATTGTTGTAATCCCTATCTTATGCTTAGTTCAGCAGTAATAATCTCAATTATATAGAGATAACTCTTTTGTATTCATAAAGACAGCTCTAAGTCTTCAAAAACTGGCAATCATTATTTACAAGTTTGAAGCTGTTTCAATTTTATCTTTTGCTTTTGAATAACTTTTATACAATTATCTCTCCCCATGAAAACTCCTTTCTGTGTTCATTGAACATTGAAGAGCAATATGTTTTCATTTGAAAAGTCTTAGCATTTTAGATTAAAATACATTCATTAATTACTCTTTTCCCCCAAATTAATTTAATTTACCTGCTTCTGTATAGGTCTCTGTCTTTATTGTACTACTCGGATTTAATTCTAGGGAATAAATAAAACGAAAATATTCAAGACATTTAATGCCTGCGGAGAAATGGCAGCACTGTCTACCATTGCAGTTGCCTAAAATTCGCCAAATAACATAATCTCCACAGTTTTTCTCTAAGCAAACAATCCTTAACTTCTTTAACCTAAATTTTTCTCTGCAAAGAACTTTTTCAGGCTAAATTTCATTAATGGTTAATGAATCTGTTTGGGTGATCACAGAATCATAGAGCAGCCCAGATTGGAAGGGGCTTTGAAAGATCATCTGGTCTGTCCTTCCATGGGAAAGGGAATCTAGATGAGATTGTCTGGCCCCCTGACCAATCACATATTGAAAACCTCCGTGATGGAGATCCCACCATGTCCCTGGGGAGGTGGTTCCAGATTGTTCTTACTGTAAAAATTTTCTTTCTTATATTGGCATGAAACCTTTCCCCCTGTAACTCATACCCATCACCATTTGTCTTCTCCATGTGGCCCCTTGTGAAGGGAGAGACTCCATCCTCTTTCTGTCTGCCCTGTAAGTACTGGAATACTGTGACAAGGTGTTCCCTGAGCCTTCTTTTCTCCAGGGACAAAAGAACTATCTCCTTAAATCTTTCCACATAGGGCAGGTTCTCCAGCCCTTTGATCACCTTTGTGGCCCTCCTTTGGGCTGTCTCCAGTCTATCTATGTCTTTCTTGAATTGTGGGGACCAGAACTGGGCTGTGCCACAGCTGAGTGGGATGATCACAGCTCTGTCTCTGTTAGTATTGCCCTGGAGATGCAGCTCAGGATCTGCTTTGCCTTTGTTGCTGCAGAGGTGCCCTGCTGACTCCTGGCCAGGGTGTGATCCACCAGGATCTCCAGCCCCCTTCAGCAAGGCTGCTCCCCAGCCCCAGAACCTGGTCTGTGCTGGGCTCATCAGTTATGCTCCCCAAGTGCAAGACTTTGCACTTGTCTTTGTTAAACTTCATGTTGTTCTCCCTCGCCCACTCTCCCAACCCTGCTCAGGGCTGTCTGTAAGGTGGGTCACCCTTCTGCCATGTTCATCTCACCACCTGGGGTTGTGTCACCAGCAAAACTGGCGATTTCAATCCCATCATCCAGTTTACTTAGGAAGACGTTGAACAGCATGGGGCCCAGTATCAGTCCCAGGAGACCCCTTTTGGGACCAGCTGATACTTTCCAAGAATGCAGTTAATTGGGTAGGTTACAGAAGAGTTACTACAACTGAGCAACCCAAAAGCATGCTCAGTTCCTTCACAGCAGTCATTTCCTCAAGTATTTTGACTTCATGGGTAATGCAGGTTACCTTCTCCCACTTTATCCCCAAGGCTTAGTGCAAAAACTACATAGTAAAGATAAAATATTCAGCAGTTGCTCATTCAGAGAGCACCAGCTGAGGACTTTGTGAAAAAGGGGTCTGTGATCATGTAATTAACGACAGGAGCAAAATACATATTTATGAGCTAGATGGATTTTGGTGTTTCCTAATTTTTGAGCACTTGTCACTGTAATCTTAATATTTAAAACATTTCTTCTGCATGTGTAGCATGTCAGGCAGTGGGGGCAACAGAAGGCACGACTGGCTCCCAAACCTGCTGCTTCTAAGAGCCTACCTGGCTTTTGGGCACCGAGTAACAACCAAAGCTGCCTTTTTGTCTGTCCAACAGAAAAGTCAGTCCGTGAGGACTATTCTTCCTGATGGAAGGCAGAGGGAAGAGTTTTATGGATTTTTTTACCCCATGATCCAACTGACAGAAAGAATTTGGTCTCTTCCCCCTCTCATGCAAGTTATCTCACAGATGTAGGTGATGTTAAGAATTCAGAAATCAGAATTGAAGGGACTATCTTAAGTATTTAAAAAGGAAATTTGGGGTGGCTGTCCCCAGATTTATTTTAATTAATAAACTGAATGGCTTTAAATATACGATAAATATCATCTCAGATCCTAATCACTCCAGCTCCCTTTATTTAGGCTTGCACATTCTCTGCACAGTATTTATTTTGGTGGTAGTAAAGGCAAAGTACTAGAAGCAGAGAAAACATGCAAATAAAATTCCTACACATCCTTCAGAAACTGTCTGTGCAGCCTGTAATTTCGAGGGCAAAGGTTTGATGTCTGATGCTTCAAGTGAAGTTTGAAACCGAAACAAACCCCGGCTCCTGTGGAGAAGAAAATGTGTTGA
The DNA here is from genome assembly GCA_013397115.1 of Edolisoma coerulescens. NCBI lineage: Eukaryota > Metazoa > Chordata > Aves > Passeriformes > Campephagidae > Edolisoma > Edolisoma coerulescens. The sequence continues at coordinate 1,347,484 of VWZW01003558.1, read as the reverse complement.
GGAAGTTTGTCCTTTTTAATCAGAGCACCTAAGAAAAAGTGTTAGATCTAAAATATAAGGGTTTTGTCAGAACAAGCTTCTATAAAAATTCAAGACAGAGATATGTTTCTGCGTTTTTTTAAATAAGATTTACATTGAAAAATAAGATTTTCAAGGTCTCTCTCTCAATGCTGCCATCCTGGACAGAGCAGTAAGGAACCAGGCAGCTTAAGATGGCTTAGATTTGACTAGATCAAAAACATGATAGATTAACTTTTTAACTGAAGATAAGAGAAATGCAGAATCACAATGCATGCCCAAATAACTATTTTTAAAGTATTCTTATAAAAATATTTTGTTGTTAAATAAATTTATTACATTTTTACTTAGAAACAGGGCCTGCCCTAGTTTATGTGGTTATTATGGCACTTTCAGTATCTCCATTCCTCTGTAAAACTGTAGAAAAGAGATTAATGAAAAATTGGCAATAATTGCTAGAGGTTGGTCTCCAAACAGAGCACCCACAATCAACTTCCTGTTATGTCATTGGTTTGTAGTGTTGAAATAAACACGGCAAGGGCTTTTTCAGAGGATTAAATGTTTTTAAGCGAGGACTATTTCAAGGTAAAATCTTATAAAATATATTTGAACTTTACCATGTACATGTGCTTGTGAGTGCATATACATGAGTGTAAATACGTATATAAAGCATTTTGGGAAGATACCACCTCATTAACACTCTTAAATCCTAGCGAGATGAACACATGCCAGTGTTGCAAATTTATCTAAAGGAGAAAATTTATAGGATTGTAACAACCTCCACCAAAAGAAGGATTAAGGTCAGAGGCAGTAGCCAGTTACAGTGAACTTTTCCATCAGATTCACTACATGTCAAGTATGGCTGTGCCTCAGACAATATTATGCATTTGTAAAAGTTTGGATCACATACGACGTCATATAGAAACATGGGAGAAAAAAAAAGAAAAAAGGAATTATTACCTCTGTATGAATGTTTGCTTTCAGTCTTTGAGCTTCCTTGAACTCATGGCTGCTGAGAGTTAGTAATTTTGTCAGCAGTTTCATTATTTTATGCCTAAAGGTAGGCAATTACATTTTGTATTTGAGTTTCAAATATCCTCTGAAAATCAAGTGATTTATTTAAGTGCTTTGCTGTGAACTTGGCCCAGTTCTGTTACTCAGGCTGGAATATATTGGCTAGTATTCTTCAAAAGTTTGTCTCAGAATTAATAGGCATATGCAAACAGGCATATTTTGATCTGCTCAGTTTTTGTGTTCCTGCTTCTTTTAATAGGCACTCAAACACCACATACAACCTTTTGTCCATCTCCTTCTCCACAGGACTATATTTATAAATGGTTTCACCTTTAATATGGCCCTGCTTTCCTATTTTCGAGAACAGAAATGACTTATCAGCCTGGTAGCAGATCCCTATTTTGTCTGCCTCCCACAATCCATCAGGAGAGGGTTAAGAAAAGGACCAGTTATCTCATAGCAGTCAAATTCTTTGTACATCATTGAGTTTTACATTGAACATCTCTGTGTGCTGTCAGCTGCAGAGAAAGAAGATTACACTGTGTGTCTGCTACATGAATACCCTGTAAATACTGCTTCAGTGCAAAAGGCAGATTTCTAATCAGCTATGAAATAAACAGAAACTGCTGGTCATTTTAGCATTCAAATAGCCAAATTTGGTTGCTTTAATGCACGACAGCAATTTACTTAATGTATTAACAGAAAGCTAATAGCATAACAGCTAAAATGTCCAAAGGAGGAAAACAAACTCCACAAATGAGAGAGGTTATGAAAATCTTTAGGAGCAGTCCTTCATACTGGGCTGCTCACGAGCATTTACAGTGCAAACAGTTCTGTTTTGAATCTATAAATAGTTTTGAATCACTGGCCCCCAGGCTGGGGATGCAAACAGTGACCATTCTTGAATGTATGTTGCCACCCAAAGCATGTCTGTATACAGGACTACATAAGGCTCTAGTACATTCCAGAGGAGAAAAAAATCTGAATTAGAGCAGTGGAGGTTTCTTGTAGGATGCTCTTGTATCTTTTGAGAAATGACAGGCATCTTTATGAAGTGATGCAACACTCAGAAAGTCACAGCAAATGTGAAGATTGCTCATTCTGCTGCTGGTGGGGATCGTAATAGTATAGCCTGCATGGGGCTTTGTTTTCACAGCCAGACACAGAAACAAATACAAACTTCATAATTAGGGCATAACCCAAATCCCAGGCTCTTAAAAACCTCTATTTAACTCTGCTGTTTATTACGTTTCCCCAAGGACTCAGTACTGATCGATAGCTGAAATTTGAATGCTGGCCATAGGGGGCTTTTACAAATAATGGCCCTTGTAAAGTCCATAGTGCAGCAAGCAAGCCTGGTACCACAGATCTGCACTTAAGAGATTCCTACATTTAGAATGTACCCCTTCCTTGTGGCACTTGTAAGTATTATGATTTAAAAAATAGTGTAGACCCTTAATAGGAGGCTGGGGAAAGACTTTTAAATGTCAGAGAGAAAATATCAACTTCTATATAAAGTGATCAGGTTTTGTAAGTGAAATGATATAGCAGAGAGACAGCCATCATGACAGGTTTATATCACCTCAGTTTAATTCAAAGAAAATTCTGCACATCAGTAGTTATTCTTTGACAGCTTTTTGTTATTTCTTCCGTTTTCATTTCAATGCAGGGAGAGTCTTCAAATTTTTTAGATATATTGATTGCCCTCCATTTCTTATGCAACACTGGAAGCATCACAAGGGTCTGCTTACAAATGGGAATGCTGTCCTGCCTGATGAGTGCCATGCTCTATTTGGGGGTACAGGATTTCATTCACTTCCCAGCTCTGTTACTGGCCTGCTTGTGACGGCATGACAAGGATGCAGCTGCATGTGCCCACATCCTTGGTGAAAACAATAGGTCTAGGTCAGTGTCTTTAAATTAAATGGGTGGAAAATGCAGCTTAGTTTTTGTGGTTTAAATTCTGATCCACATTCTTTAAAGAATGAAAATTGCAAAGGCTAGCGACTCTGAAGAAAAGTGGTGTTTTTCTTAGGTATGCAGTTTCTCCTGCTGTTGCCAATTAGAACTCTACATGTACTTTCAAAATTGTACTTCAAATCTTGGGCACTGCATTTTATTCCAGCTTAGCCTATAAGGAAAAAAAATGGCTTTGAACTCTTAACCAGGACATTTTAAGAGGGGAAGAAGGAAAAAATTCTTTCATTCTTGATATCTGGCATTCTTTATTTTTTTGTCTGAGCTTTGAATTACTGTTGTTGGGTTGGGGTTTTTTATTTCTCTTTTAATGAAAGTGTTGTGGGGAAAAAAAAGGGAGTCCTTTCTAGGACATGACATAAAAGAAATAATAAGTGAAACAGAAAATAGCTGGAAGAAATGAAATCTCTTTTGGTCTTAGATTTCTCTGGCTTCAGCTTTCCATCAGGGCAAGTCTCTAGCTTAGCCTGGGCAATGGCAGTCGCATTATAATTTGCTTTTCCTAAATCCATTTGTGAAAACACTTGTTTCTTCAACTGGTATAGAATTAAACTACACATTTTTATTCTATACCTATTAATTTATTTTTTTTCCAGAGCTATTTGTTAGAGACTGAGGTGTTAGATTTGCCAATCAAGGTTTCTCTCAGACAAAGATATACACTGACTGGATCCAAAAAAGATCAGAGGTTTCATGTGAAAATAATTTACAATTTACACACATTTCCATTTTTTTTTTCTTTCCAGGTTAATAAAACAACCAAAGCTTTTAAATAATAAGTAACCTCTGATCATGGGACTGACTTGGCAAGCTGGCTCCAGGCTTGGAGTCAACTGCAGGTCTGGAGCCTTGTTTTGTATTTTCAAAACAGCAAGCATCCCATTTTCCACAGTAGCATGTAGGAACACTGGCTCCTTAGCTTTGGTCTGTTCAACCCCAGATAAGCAAGCCATTCTAACTCAAACTAATAAGAACTTGAATTGTTGCCAAAAGATGTGTTAAAAGTACAATAGCAAGTCTAAAAATCAAAATACATCATTCATTCCCTCTGGAATGGATTCCTGATGCTCAAAGGCTTCATTTCAATCCCAAAGTAAATATTAGCAACTTTGAATAGCTGTGTACCATCTTTTGAAGTTATTTTTATTTTTAAAAAGGAAGGAAACTTTTCTTACTATGCTGTATCCTCAAATCTTATTAATCAATAAAGCCTTAAAGTGGCAAGTCAGTCACATCCTCCCGCTAGGGAAAATGATGGTTTAAACCCTTTCTAAAAATTGCTTCCTTTTTTCCTCTCTTCTCCATCATAACATTTGTTTTGTTACGGGCTGCAAATGTGCTTTTCTGACTGCACTTTGTCACCCACAGATTCCACTGCACAGTGGGTGGAGAGCTGGGGATTTGTGTTCTGTTTTCATGCAGAGCTGTGCATTAAAAAATGTGCTGCTGCTGTTGTGTCGTGAGCGGAACATCTTACCCAAACAGATAAATGAAAGTCTTTCCAATCTAAATAAAGCTAAAGAAACCAACTTGATTACTTTCTATTCAGAAAATAAGAATACAAAGAAAAAAAAGGCAAAAAACTTAAATGTCTGGTGATACCTGTGTGCATATGTTTGGTTATGGTTCCATTTATCACAAACTAAAGTCTTGTGCTTTAATGAGGAGACAAGAGGCATCAATGGTGCCCCTTGTTATTAGTTCAACTTTTCATTATGAGTAATTCTGACCTGTATAATGAAATCAGATTATGTGTGAAAAATGAAGCAGTGATGTACTGAAATGCAGTGTGAAGGTCAAATGTGGATTTGTAGCTGTGGGAGACAACTGTAGCTGTGAGAGACAACTCTTTCAAATACACGGAGCAAAACATATCTGATTCTGAAACACAATTCAAGAGGGAGCTAAAAGGAACGAGGAAAGAGAGGTATGGCTTGAACACCCCAAAAGAGAAGGAACTGAAAAATGCCATTTCCTAAGACAACCTATGACACAGAACTTGATTCCAGTCACTAACTCTTTGTCTGTTTTGTTTTGTGTACACAGGGAATTACAGTACTCATCAAGGGTCTGGGTCAGGCCCCTAGTGTTGTGAATGAAAATGCATCTACTGCCTGTAGTGGTAGCTCGTCATTCAGGGCTTCCAGAGGTTCATGCTTATTTATAAGCAGATTGTTCCTGGATTCATTTGTGTTATTTAGAGGTGAAAAATGTCACACTGATGCTTAGGAAATGAAATTACATGACAATATTTGCTCTGCATTTAAATGTTTAAATTCTGTGTGGCGCACTTTAAGTGAAACACAGACATTCTGAGAGTGATTATGGCTTTAATCAAATGCCCTTGGTGTGATTGGTATGGATTTAATACATTTAAAACAAAGTTTTGAGAGTTTGATTTTTCTTAGTTTTCCAAAATTTTAATTTTGCAAAAGGGCAAGAAACACTGAAAAAAACCCTGATTTTAATATTGTTGAATGTAATTGAAAAGAGCAAAGTCAATAAAGAACAAAATGTATTTCTAAATAACTATGTCAGGATGAAAATGTTTAAAATATGCAAGTGTTACCAAGAATTATCTAGTTTGCTGTAGCGAACAGTCACCCTCTGGGAAATTGATGCTTCTATTCAAAAAAACCCCACATTCTAAATACACTCTCAACAAAGACTGCAGGTCTGTTCAAATTTAGAGAAAAGAATTACGTAGTTCAGAAATTATTCCAAAAGGATGGAAAACGCAAGACTTGAACTGAAAACTCTGGGTCTGGGAACACGTATCCTGCAGACCATGAGGAACAAGGTCTCAGATACAAATCTAGGTCCTGGATTGTCCTTTGTTTGTAAACCCCAGGAAAAGTCAATCCCATTTTGGTCTTTGAAAGAGCAAAAAAACTCATATCCCTCTGCCAGCCCAGGCTTTGCTTCAGTTCACCCTCTCTGCCCCCAGCTGTCTTCACCTTGGAAAGGTCTGTAGGGCTGCCACCCTTCTTCCAAGTGCAACTCATTGCAGGCTTATATTGGGATATCCCAGTATCAGGGGGAGAATATATCCCAAAAAAGGTTGAAGTTTCATCTATTTTCCATCAAAGCTGGAAAAATATGACTCTTAGAAGGGGACGTAAAATCTGGTAAGTCATCAATGACTGAATGACTTTATTTTTGCTGGCGTTGATGTCTCAATTTATTTCATATTTTCAACAGACTATCTTAACTGCTTCCCTTGCACTCTAACAAACTCATCTTTTTCCATTCATTAGTGGTTTATTACGTTTTGCAGGAGCAGGTATGAGAGTTCAAGATGATTTCCTATTTAGTGCTGTGTGTTGTTAAACCAATGCTGACTTTCAGTGAGGAATTGGTCTTTGTCTCTCCAGCTGAAATATTAGTTTAAGTTGTGAGGGACTTTGACATCTTTTAGATAACAGGAAATGTATAAAAGTGAGTTTTATTATGCAGATAAGCAGAATAGATCCTAAAAATGCTTTCACACAATCCCACACAATTGCATGTGTTAATATGAGGACCTTCAAAATTGTCAGCACTAACAAAATAATTTGCTGAGCTGCCTCTTTAGGACAGCTATGCGTTACTGAGATAATAATTTTTGGCCTATAAATACAACTCTATGTAAAGAAATATCTATGTCACTAGATATTGCTGCAGCAATGACATCTCTTTATTGAAATACTTGGTTTAAAAAGGTGCTCCTGTTTTTAATCTGAAGTAAGATCAAAATAAAAAAATGCAATACGGAAGTGATTGCTACTCTTGATCATGTTTCTGTCCCCAGAGTAAATCAAAACACAGTTGACTAGGGAAAGATGAGTATCATGGATTTGAGGGTATTGGGAGCTTTGCCAATTTTTTTAATTAAAGTATAGGGAGTCACACTTAAAGCTTCAGGAAACAGTGGGAGAAGAGGATCGTAGGCTGCTCCATTCCGTACAACTTACACCTCTTCGTGGAGGAACGCTGGTTTCTAGCAAAGACTTTGCTTGTGCAAAAGCCTGCCTTTCCCTGATCTGAGCTTGTCAGTTTGGTCTGAAATGGAAGACTCTTTATCAGGATGTCTGATTAATTGTATATCATAATGTCTGAGGCAGCTGTAGACTTCAGTTAGCTGTCACTTATCCAAGTTTTCCCAAAACTGAATAGCAACTCCTCTGGCAACTAATCCTTTATTATATTAGCTCAAAACGAAACACTGCTGAAGAAAGGATCTGAAATTTGTCTCACTCTGGCAAAGGTATAATTAGCTGGTTTATTTGTTTGCAGGCTATCTGTGTTGTGTTGTATGCTTTGCTAAAGTGATGAATGACAAGCTGGAGGTCTGCATCTTGGCTCTGATCTCTCCAAAAAGGCTGTCTCCCTTTCCATTGGCAGAAATCAGGACACCAGATCTCAGGTGCCAGGGACTGCAAACAGAGGTCTACACTGCAAGGGTGGAGAAGGAGAGATGCTTGGGAAGAGGAGACCTGCCTGCTGCAGGGACACTGAGCCTATAGAGACTTTCCCATGTATCCAGAGCTGTGTGTCAGGGCTAGGTTGACCCAGTAAGGCCCTGAAAGTCACCCTTTCCAAAAATCTTAGTTTCACCATTGCTGAGTTTTCACTACATGATGAGTAGTTACTGCATTTCGGGTTAGTATTTTGTGCTGTCATAGAAATCAGTCGTGAAGAATTGGAACCTTTTGCTGTCTCTGCTCATCTCGGTGAACAGCTGTTCCTCACAAGGCTCTGGCTGCCCAGGCATCCATCACATTCACCTTCAGGGTGAATTTTAAGTCTAAGCCACCTCGCTCAGAGGTGCAACAATCTCCCTTTTGCAGTGAGAGGTGATGAGCTACCTCTGGGCAGCTTCCTTCGTGTATTGCCTTGTGGATTTGATTCTGATTCCATGTCCCAGGTCAGCTGGAGGGAGGCTCCAGCCCAGAAGGGCACAGGGATGTCACAGAAGCCCAGGACTCTGTTGTAGGAGCAGCAGATACAGCAAGTTAGAGCCTGGTGATTTGTTTGAGAATGATCTGGTCCACACTGGAGCTGACTCTGAACTTAAATCTCACAGTGCTTTCTCAGGTGTAATGGATTGCATTTCTGTTAGTATTCAGATTATTTCTTTTACAAGAACTGACTGAGAACCCATAAAAATGGGTCCTTTTGCCCAGGAAGCAGCCCAGTTGTCTCCATTCTAGCAATTCATGCTCAGCAGTGCAAGGCCTACAGTCACCGAGTCTTGGCAGTGCTTGCAGAGGCTGACACATATTGTCACTGCCATAGCATTGGGCAGCCCTAAAAAGTAAAGTTTGTATGGCCCACCTAGTCCAGCCTTTTTGGGATTCTGTAACTTCAGGTCCACAGCTCTATGGAAGCTTCTGGGACTGAAAATTGCTAATCCTGCGTGACATGCTGGAGTATAATAGTTCTTTGTGAAGTCCTAATGCAGTGATTCTTGTACAGTGACCATAACAGAGCAGTGTTGGGGAGGAAGAGGACTGCAGAGTGAAGGCTGTGTTTTACTGGATGCAGAGTCCTTATCTCTCAGCATTCATCTATTTCCATAAGTCAGCAACCAGCAAAATGCTTCTCCGATTTTTTTTTATCAGGCATCAGTTGGCGTTTAAGTGATTATAAGCATGTTATGAAAATTGATCTGTGCTCAACTTGCTTTATAGTTGGAACTAAATCAGTATTGATTTTATATTTTTGTATTAAATTATATATCACGGCTTTAAAGTGCCAAATGCATGAATAAATAGAAACCAATTTTAAAGCACTTTGTTGCACGTGTTCTTCCAGAAGGTGGCAGCTGGGGAGCTCGTGCTACTACGTGGTACATTCAGACTACTACAGTGTGAACCCTTTGTGTAGGGGAAATAAGATTATGACAGAGCAGAAAGGGGAAGCTACACCTCTACTCACCACCACTCACACGTTTGAACTGGGAGTTGCATCAGAATCTTGTTCTGAACGCTTCTAATGGTATGAATGTTTTTTCCACAAGAAAAAAACCCAGAATATTTAAGATATCTATTAATATTTATTTTATATTTATTTTATATGCATATATATATTATATATATACACATACATACACACACACAAATATAAATGAAGAAAGCAAAACGTCTGTGGAGGGAAGAGATGGGAAACCAAGACAAAGCAGAGTGGGGTGGGTCTAAGTGGCTGAAATCCAAAGAGGAAGCTGATGGGGCTGCTAGGTTTGGGTGGAAAGGCTCCAGTGTAAGGCCATAGAACTTGTGCCACAGAGCAGAAATAGGCCTGGTGATCAAAAAGTATCAGAACAAAATGGGAAATAAACAGGGGAAGAGAGGGAGACTGTGATGATGATAGATGCAAATTCCTGCAGAATTTTTTTAATGAGAGGGTTTTTTAGACTGATTTTTGAAACTGTAGGAGAGTTTGTTTGAAGTGATGACATGGCATGTGTGAGAAGGTGGGTGGCAGCTCCCAAAAGCTGAAAAGCTGGAGCTTGCTGAGGTCAGAAAGAATTTTACAGCTGTTGAGACTGCGGGCAACTTGGTGATAATATATTGGGGTAGTCTGGCTTTTCCTTCTCCTGAGCATTATTTTTTATTATTCTCCTGAGCCATGAAACATTTGAAGCTTGACGAGGATGGCTGCTCTTCCCCGGAGCAACACCTGATCATATTTTCTCAAGAATGTCATTCAAAATATTGAAGAATGCAATTTTCATTTTTTGGGGGGCGGGGGGAAACTTGGCATAAGGGAGGTGTTTAATTATAAATAAAACCAAGAAGATTGTCATTTCCAAAAGAAAGAACTATATATTTAGAAATTTATGTTAAACTTTCTCTCTTCTAGGTTAGTTTTCTTGAACACTTTAAACTACAACCAATTGAGAATATACCTGTTTCAGAAGTAATTATGAAAGGTCCAGCAGTACAGTCTATGCTTTGCATCAAAAAGAGAAAAATACATTTCAATGGCCATTTCCTGATCCTGGTAGCTGGAAATACGAAATACCAAGTTTTGACAGAAATTTTTAGTTAAATAAAATTGTCATGCGTTTTCATGCACTGAAAATCAGAAAATAATCTTACTTGTGATTAGCAGCTTTGATGTTACTGGACTATTAAAGTCAGTTTGGAGAACAGATTTTACAAACAAAACTTTATGAGCAGACCTGCCAAATCAGCAGCACTAGTTTCAAATTCTGGTTGCATTTGTGCTCCCTCTTTATTAAGAACAATTATAATTAACAGTTTCTGTGGGAGACTCTTCATTTTAGCTTTAAACCTTCACAGGAATCTCCAGAAGAGCACAACTGATCTCAGTTCTGTGAAATTTAATTGTCTTTAACACGGTTCCTGCTAATAAAATAGAAAAGTAATGTATCAGTAGGTGTCCTCCCTTGTTGCTTTCTCCTATTACAGCGCTCCCACATCGGACTGTGAGAGCAATTTGATTCGCAAGTAAATCAGGAACACTTTCTTAAAGGGCGGTTTGTGAGGCGCAGCACTGCTGCAGAATGTAGCTTTGATTAGTGAGTAGTTGACATCCTCCCCTGAAAAACCTCGTGTTAGAGGGAGCATTTTACAGTATTTCAGGTGGAGAAATTAAAAGGCTATTGATCTCTTGTTCGTTAACGATCTTATTACACTTTTGCTACACTGGCTGCCTAATACCCTGTCAAAATTCACCCTCGCCTGCCTGTCATACAGCTGCATACTTTCCAGCATCAGCCCTGTAGGATAATATGACATATTTTTACTTTCTGTCTTAAACTGTTGTGCAATCTTGTCCTGTGGTATTTACACTTATCTAGAAGCAGTTGCATATCAGCACTTAGTGAGAGATTCCCTAGACACACTTGAGTTGTACAAATGTTAAGGCCCCACACTTACAGTAAATATTCCAACACTCATACAGTATTAATAATACAAATTCATAATATTTATTATATATCCCAAGGGAGAGGAAGGGAGGTTTGCTTGAGTGTATTGCACATCATATCAAAAAGATTTGGAAACAGCTGCTTTTTTTCCTAGCTTGTGGCAGCTGATGGATGCTGCTGCTCTTGGAGACAGTGCTGTCTGACATCAGGTAATAGATGTGCTGCTGGAGAGCTACAGCATCCCTCGGGACACAGGGAGCCTCATGGCACAGCTATTCGGTGTGATCCAACACAAGCACAAGCCATTAACACTGCAGGAATAGCAGCTGTAGGAAAGCCAGTACACCCAGTGCCAAACCTGATGATGATTTTGCCACAGGAAGTTCGCTGGAAGAAAGCGGTGAGTGAGTCACACCTGTTGGAAAATACTGTGTCATTCTTATTTCCCCAAGGAAGATGAATTGCACATCGATCAATGACAAATCAGAAACATCAGTCACTTTTGAGAGCAAAATCTTGGTGATCAGATGCCATATTTTTATTCTGAGTTCTATTAGGTGAGCCCAAACCTCATCTCCGCTGCCTTTATATTTCAAAAATAGTAAAGACACAGTATCCAGTGAAAAGCCCCATCAAGCAATTAGGGTTAGGGTTTATGGGAAAGATCCTAAATGGAGTTAGGGATTCAATCTTTTGAAAATCCTATCCTAAGACTACATGAGGTTTCAGCTTCCAAAGGACAATATGTTCATAAGCATTCAGAGCATCTGCTAGGTGACCCAGGAGAAGACAAGGGTCTGTATCAGCACAAGTACAGTACAAATTCATGTGTTTTACCATTTTAAGGTACCTGCCCTTTTCAGTTTGTAGGAAGGGATTGTGTTCAGAATAGCAATATTAATTCTGGCTTTCTCTAACTTTTGACTAAAAAAATCTCATTCAAAATGTTTTATTAGGTTCAAAAAATATTTTAAAATAAAAGTGTTCTGCTAACTACACTCAAGTTGTCTGCATGCTAGCTCTTAGCCTTGAAGCAGGCTGTAACTCAAGGATATCTCATTAAGCCCACGTGCAGGCAGTTTTAGATCTTTCAGCTTTTTTTTCTATTGAGTACGTCTTTCTCCTAATCCCCCCATAATGCACTACTCTGTGCCTTCTGAACAAATGGGGCCTAGGTTAAGATTTTATTTGGTAATGGTTAGGATGCAGCAGCTCAGGGGCTTTGTTTTGGTAGATTTTAGCCAAAGATACCTCTTTGACACTGTCTGTGATATTTTATTACTTGGAAAAAATTGTAAACAATAGGACACCTGTCGGACCTGGGGTGTCAATGAAATGGTAACTTAAAACACCAGAGTAAGAACCAAACCAGTGCCTTCATAATGCCTTGTGACTGTTGAGTTGCCCCCATGAGGTGCATCACGGAGATGCAATAGCTCAGTCTTCTGTATTAAAATTACATTTGCATTTTGGTAGAGATTTAACATATAAAAAAATATTTCTGTATAACTTGATGATGTGTAAATATTTTTCAGCCAACTCTGAAGGTGGGAAAATTGATTTAGCCGTTGCTGTTAAGGGGGTGTAGATTTCATTGGGAGCCCCAAAATGCAGTGATTTTTCCAAAATATCGGTGAATGTACAGCTGCTACCTGAACTGATTGAAGCTGACCAGAGGGGTTACATTTGAGTTTGGTGCAGAGATCCTGCAAATTTCTGTTTGCCCACCCTCCTAAATGAGCATAAACATGTTTTGATGCTTATAAACTGTGTATAAATTTTTTAAAAGGGGATAAAGCGCATAAACATGGTCTTTTTCCATTCTCTGAAGGGGTGAGGGCTGATTCACTTATCCAATTAATTTTTTAGAGAGACTTTGGACAGGGGGAAGGAAAGGGGGAAAATAGTTTCCACTGGTGAAGAGGAATATTGCGGAGTGGGTAAAGCTCCATTTCTGCTGTGTTTGAAGGACAGGTTTCAGAGAAAAGGGGTGAGCATTCTTTTTTCCCAGACCATTATGACACAGTGGTCCACAACTGTGCAGGCTGGGAACCTCCCCTGGAAGTCCACTGCCCAAATCCCATAAGCAGGAGTGCAGCAGATCCTACCTCCTGTAGGCAGAAACTTGGCTGTTCTTTTTTACTGTGCTGGTGGGGGTGGGAAATAAAGGTGATGAGAACATTAAAAATAAAAATCCAAACTGAACTGTAGAAAGGTGATATTTGTAGCACTTCCATATGCATATGTATGTGCGCCATCACAGGTCACCAAATGATTATTTAAACAGAGAGCTGAAAAGGAAAAACCCGTACCTGGCTTTTATCATAGTGATGGTCCTGGAAATGCCTTTGTATCTCCTCAGATTTATCATGGGAAAAATCCCTTTGCTCTCATTTTGTGCTAGTCTTGGGGCTCAGCTCTTAATGCAGCCCTATAAAAACACAAACCTGTAATACATGCCTGATTTCAGCTGTAAAAAGGCTTTTTTTCCTACAGTGGCCTCCCTTTGCTGAAAGTCTGCTCTGTGTGAGCTTTCTCAGTGTGTAATTACTTGAGGATCTATAGGTAAGACTTTTCAGTACTTAAATAACTACTATATGAAAACTCCATGGTGAGGCCTTTCATAAATCAGAGGAGGCTTTGGTGCAATTGATTTGATGATGCAGTTCACTCTGGGGGCTGTGAATGGTGGAGTCTAATGAAGAATATTGAAAAAGTTACAGAACTTCCTCTTGCTCTGTGTGCTTTTTGTTTTGAGGCTGATGCTTGAATGGTAGAAACAGTCAAATTATTAAACCCCACACCTTTCATTTTTATTTGCAATACATGTATCTTCATTTCAAAACACACATTTGTCCACATTTTTTTCTTTTGGCAGTGCAAAAATTACGACTTCTGACTAACCATTATAGGTTTCTCTTTCTCTAACCAACTAATGTTTTTTCTCATGCACTTACTGCAAAAAAATATGCAAAAATTCACTGTAGGTCTGTGCTGTACTAAGGGTGTTCATGAAAGAACATACTGCTCAGACATCCTTTGACTGCTGTTACTTATTTATAATGTTTTCCTTTCCTCTTCCCTCTCTTCAAGGAGTTCTTGGGGCTTGCCTGAGTTTTGCATTGCATGTGAGGGTAACATTTAAGCCCTGTCATGGATGCATTGCAGCAGAATGTCAAACAGCAAACAGTTTTCTCTATGACATTTTAGCATGAAATTCTCTGAAGGCCTCTGGTTTTTCTCTTTTTAGAGAGAGAAAGCACAGCATTATCCAGGATTGGGCCAGTGTTTCCACAACATATCAGTGAAGCCCTTTCTGTGAAGGACAGGGCTCAGCAAGCCTTCAAGCAGCAAAGCTTTCCTTTAGTGAACATGGTTCTTTTTGATGTGTGTCAGTCTTTTTGGAATTATAAGTCTGGATTTAAGTAAAATATATAGTAATGTTAACTTGGAGTTCTTCATTTTGTCAAAAGACTCATATTTCTTTCAATCCTTCCTTTGTTGTTTTTGTGGGGGTCTTTTTCGAGATAGCAGAAAAGACTGATTTGGCTGAAGAAATCTTTAGATAGCAGTGTTAAGATTATGGCACAAATGCCATTGCACTCATACTGCTTTTATACAGCAATCACGTTGTACCAGAAATAATAATCTCTTGGTAAGCTAATTTCAAAATGATGATAATGACATTGATCTCCTTTCTAAAGTGCTTTGAGATTTACTGATGAACGTCTCGATGCAAGAAATAGATATAAATTATCATCAAAAGCATTCATGTACAGAAATTCCAAGGAAAATTATCAGAAAATTTAGGTTCCAAAGTTTAATACTGCTATGGAAATTCTGTCTTCTGCCATTACCATCAGTAAAGAGTGAAAATGAAGATGAAAATATGCAAGGCCAGCAAAGTAACCCTATGTGTGAGCCCCCCCTGCTGCCTCTGGCTGCCATTACCTGGCAAGGCCCTTCCCATGATCACTCCAAATCTCATTTAGGAGCTTCAGGGAGAAGAAAAGGGGAGACAGTGGCTGCAATGAGGATCAAATTCATTCAAGGGAGAAGTCAAACTAGGAAGGGATGCTTTTTTCTTCCTTCAACAAAAACTCTAAAATATGTTTCCAAGAAAGGAAACATTTGGAAAACTTTATTAAAGCTAATAATATTGGCTTTTTTCAGAGGTGTAACTATTATTTTCAGAATTTCATCAAATGTAAAATAGTATTAAAAATATACAGGACCCTTTGAATTTTTGCAATGTTGACGGAAAATTTTAATTTCTCTGTCTTTAAAAATAACCTCTTCTCTGCTAGGACTTTTAAATGCTATGTTTCTGATAGAGAAGATTTGGAAATTAAAGTGTAAGGATTTATACTGCTGCAGCCCTGCAGCTTCTTTGTTCATTTTCACCTGCTCAGCAGGAGAGGAGAGTGGAGTGAGTGCTACAGCAGGAAGTGTAGCACATCGTACCTTTTGTGCAAAAGTATCCATATCGAGGCAAGGCAGCGAAGGATCAGGTCCCCTGAAAACAGACTGCACCAAAAAGTTGTGCTCCTTCAAGTAGGAGATGGGCTGCCCACGAAAATTGTCTTTCAGGCTAGATGTAAAATTTGGAATCTATGGCTAGAAATAAGACCATGACACATGCTGCAGTTCTTGGGTGTGCTGTTTTATAACTGATGCCAGTATAAGCCACAGTATGAGTGTAAATGCTCTGTTCTGGTAATTCTGCAGAATTAATATTTGTTTGTATTTTTGCTTTCCTGATTTAGTTCTCAATATATGCTGGGAAAAAATTATTTCTCATAAAAGAGGTTGGGAGGAATCCCACGTATAAATGCATCTCTGTGTCTGTCTGCTCTGGTATCTAACATCTGTCCTCTGATTTGGCATGAACGAACTCCTGTAGAAGAGCTAGAAATGAACAGACATACTTGGATGGGCAGAGAATAGTGGAAAGCCAGTGGAAGGAAAAAAATACAGAGCTAGGTTGCCCACTACTGCAACTAATGAGCTACAGTGTTAACAGTGTAGAGATAATGATGGCAGATTTGAGGAGGAAGATGAAACTGGGAAGAAGTAACAGGAACTGAAGCAAAGAGCAGTGCTTAGTGCCAGCAGCCTGGAGGTGCTGTCTTTTCTGGGAAACCTATTCTGCACTGCTGTGTCATTTCCTGAAGGCTGGAGACTTTACATGGATTTTAGGGACTTTGGGATTCACTGAGAGAGCTGTGGGAGAACAAGGTAAAGCTTTTTCAGGGATTATCTTTAAAATAATAAAAAAAAAAAGTTATGTAAGGTTATGTTCTCAGAGGGACTGTATGGAGATTGAAGGCAAAACATATGCTGTTAAACTGTGAAAGTGATTACATTGTACCTACCTAAAATAAACCTGGAAATGCTGGTTTAGAGTAGACTTTGCATTTTCTTTTAAAGAATTGTGTAGGTTTGCTCTAAATTGTTAAATAGTTGCTCTATACTAGCCAGAAAGCTGCTGAACTTCACCAGTGTATGAAGGTGTGGGATGTTTACATAGCCTCCAAGATGAAAATGTCTTTAGGGGTTTTATCTGAAAGTCAGTGGTAATATTGTCAAGAGTTTTGGGGTCTTTGGCTTAGACTAAGATGTTGTTTATAAATAGTCAAAAGAAGAAAATGATGGCCATTGTTTGGCAAAATTTAGCATTCCTGTTTGACTTGGGGACCCCTTCATGGCTTCACTAACATGGGGACCGAGAACGAGGCCAAGGTTCTATAATCTCCTTCAGATGTATGTGCTGAAAGCCTTGGAATTCTTATGCTGTGAAACGTGGTAATATAGTGTCAAGCTGTTTTATGTAAAACTTTCAGCAATTTGGGAATCCATCACAACTGCTTAAGAAAACTCTTTGAAGGCTACAGTTGACCTTGGATTTATAACTGTCATGTTTTTGACATTCTCTTTCTTATTAAAGGTGTATATTCACTTTGCACTGTCTTCATCACAAATACAAGATGAGATTGATGAGACCCATCCATTAATTCCAACTTTTTTTCATGACACATCTTGCACATGTCCTGTCCCATTTCCAGCCTGTGCTTTTCATATTAAGCAATACTCTGAACTTGCATAAAAGCAGTCAACTTGCAGAGATACAAGGGGAACTTGGTCTTTCCAGATAATAGAGTTTAACCTTTTGATTTCTAAATGTGATTCCTTTCAGGGGTGCAAAGTGGTGATATTTCTATCTGACATGCAGAAAGTCCTTGGAACTTGAACTCCTGAACTGGAAAGAACACAAAAAAGGGACACAATCTAAAGACCATAAAAAATAATAATGCAGTCAAAAAGACAGGATATCATCCTTATTTTAGCCAAATCCTGTAATAAAATATGTAATTTATTGACGTTCTCATCTTAATCACGCTGCAGAATCTGAAGGACACTTCTGGAGTATGTTTAGCAAAGGATTACAGTTACAATTGCTCTGGTTTATTCAATCTGCTATTTTTCCTTTCTGACCTGTCAATAAACACTTTACTGTAAAAGCTGATGGAAAGTGACCACTGTGCTGTTAGTGAGCTGGATGTTCTAATAGTGGCACAACCTGATACACTGCTGGGCAAATAAAATGCTGGGTTTAGGAATGCATTCTTTGCCTTTCTCATGGGTGAAATAAGGAAATCATGGCTGAACTGAGCACAGAGAAGGTAAATGTAGGGAAATTACTTTTATGTCAGCTCAGTTCACCTGTTTGTTATTTTTCTGCAAAGAGTTAAACAAGGCCTTTAGAGGTGGGAAAGGGAAAATGGAAGAAGGGAAATCAAGCACAGCCTGGAAGGAGTCACTGGTGATACCTGGATGGTTTTAATTAGGGAAGGCCTCTAGCCTGGCTCTATCCAGCTTGGCTAATTGTAACCTATCCAGTCTTAATCTATATCCACATAAAACCATGTAAATTTGTCTGATGTGGCATTAGGCTGGCAGAGCTGCCAGAAGTGGCCAGTCCTTAGTGAAAGGGACCCCAAGAGTGGGTTGCAGCTTCGCATCTCAGAGACAGAAAAATGTATGAAGGGATAGGCAAGGCCAAACATGCACAGACACCTGCATTGATTTACCCCCTTGGTGGGTAAATACTGTTGTTATAAATGTGGTAGGGGTTTTTTTCATTCATCAAAGAAGTTTTTAAAATGTGCAGAGCTGACAGCTGCTTCTCTAACACCCAGACTAGCCATAGGCTCTGAAAATCCGGGTGATTAAGTGAGGACACTTAAGTTGCTATGGGCACTTAGGTTATATTTAATTTTAGGGAATCTCATTCAAGAATTTGTAATTTTTTTAGAGAAAAAGGGATATTGTCCTTCCTCTGCCTCAATTGCCACCTAAACAAAACAAAAAATGTTTTACCCTGCAAGTTATTTTTATAAAATAAAGAGAAAAGAGAGAAAAAATATATAAAGAGAGAATATATATAAAAATAGATATAAATAGATATAAATAGATATATAAACATATAAATATATATGTATAAATATATATAAATATATATAAATAGAAAATTATGTCCATTAAGGATGTAATACCATAGCACAAATCTTGCCATTGGACATTGGTGCAGAACCCAGAGTCTGTGCCTGTTCAGAACCACAGGATAAAAGTCGAAAAGTATTGTGGGGTTTTGTATTTGTAGGTTGCACCTAAGAGATTTTATTTTTTTCTGCCCCCAGTTTGGACTCTTTATCTCAGGGCTGTTGGCTTTGGTGAGCCAGCCAAGCTCTGCCTGAGCTGAATGCTGGGTGTTGTATGTGTGCATAAGCACGCAGCAAAAGCTTAGTTATTGTCTATATTATCTCTGTGCACTGGGCTGTGATTTTTCATTTCTCTGTCACAAATTGGTGTGCTTGAACTGGTGACACAAAGGAAAGGATTTGGACGTATATTGGCATGGGTTTCATTAGCCACTGCACTGCCCTGGTCTGAGCTGGTTTTACAGATAAATCCTGTATTCTTACCCCAGAAGTAAGCAACAGAATAATTCTTTAGGGGTGTATTTTGTGTAATCCCTGTACGGGAACAGTCACATCTTATTTCATTTTACAACAGCCTTTTTGTTCTGCTAAATGCTTTCTTTTCCAGAGAGGTGTGAAGGGTGAAAATAGTTTTTCTTTGGTTTTAACCTACGCTACATGTCTATGTCAACACCAAATACATTTGCAAGCCACAAACCATGCACTGGTTTAGCTGCAACTTTACCAGCCATTGTTTTGGTGCCTTTCAGTTTCCATAATTTCAGTAAAAGAGAAGGGCTCCTCATATCTCATAGTATTTTGGGGGATGGGCCAAGCGAAAGGTCGATATCATGAGAGGAGGTTTGCCAATAAGGGGCAGGTCAGGCTAGCTGAGCCTCCTGACAGACGAAGAACAGAAAAGGCATCATGACATTATTGTGCTGCCTGCCCGAATCTGGAGTGTTTTGGATGTTCATCACATTTCATCCCTCAGCTATTTTTATTTTCTCTGGCCATTACAATTCTTTTTTAGCACAAAGGCCGTATTTACTGTGTTTATGCAGATATTAACACATTTCCAGAGACAGCACAAACTGGGAGCTCTGAGGCTGTGTTTCTGCGGACGTTGCTCTTGGCATCAAAGGCAGCGTGAGCTGTTCCCGCTTTTCTCCTCTTCAACTCCATCTGTTTATTCCATTTAACTCCAACTGTTCACTCCAGGGGTGGCTCCTCAGTTGTGCCATTGCCACTTTTTGCAGGGCTCTAGATGAACTGGTTGACCTCAGCTGTATTAAAACTATGCTCAGCCCTTTCTTGTAGTTCTTTAACAGGATTAGTTGTAAATTCAGTTTCTCACTAGTTCACCACAAGGTCACACAGACAAACATCTGCAGTACTGAGGGACGAAGGCAGAAAGAGCCACATTGGCCTGTTTTGTCTCCCAGAAATGTGTCCTGAAACTGTGACGTGAAGCACAGTGGAGTGTCAGAACCAAGTTTTTCATTATGATCCTTGTGCCCTAGACCTTTGCTTGCCTTATTAGGATGATTAGGGATAACTATGGGACAAAACTGTGCATTCTTAACACCTTTTCGGAAGTGCAGAAAAGGTGAATGGGCATTTAAGGATGGAGCTTGGCTTATTGTTAGCTTTGGCTTTTAAACTGCCTTCTACCCTCCTGTGCAATATATTCTAATTCCTCTTTATTTATATCCAGTACTTTGTGAGATTGCCTTTATCATCTGATTGTTATCCCTTTCCCAGCCATGCAGGAACAAATTTTGGCTTTCTTTGCTGGCTCACCTTTTAACTTCTCTTGTTCCCATGTTGTTTGCCTTTTTCACACTGAATGCTGATGAGGTACTATTTGGTCTGCCTTCAGCAGTCATTTTCTGGGTAATTTCTTTAAGCAGCAAACACTAATTCCTCCCACTCTTTAAAGTGCCATATGGGATCAGATTACCAGATTAAACATGAATCCATTTTTGGATGGCGTTTCTGTCCCATGCTAATTCTATTAAAATTATTGACTATCTGGCCAAAAGTACTGCCTTCTCAAGACTTACATGCAGCTATTTTCGGGCCAGAACAAGAAGGGCAAAGGGCCATTTTGAGATGTTGTTTCTAACATCTTTATCTCAAAGTTTGCTCTTATGCAAACATTGCTAAGTGGATTCCGTTTGTTCACGTTAACAGGAACTGCTACAAAGGCAAAAATATGTTTTTAGCAGTTATCCTCCTATGAAGCATTTTCAATCCCAGCTGACACATGCAATAAAAGATCATGTGGGGGGCCTCAGAAAGAGAATGTGGCCCTAGAGATTATCATCATCATTGAGACAGTAAAGTTGCACACATTTCAGGAGCAGATGATAGAGTACAGGCTGTATTTGATAGCCTTAAGAGAGCTAGATATTTGTTAAAAGAACTGGTGTGAGGAACATGTTTAAAGGAATAACACTGTTCTCCTGGATGAATATTTCTGATGCATTACTGTGCAGTGGGTGGACTGGGCTTGATAGTCAGGGAGGAGCAGCCTGGTAGTAATGGGGTTCTTTGTGTTATTCTCTCTTGAAAATTTTATGTCTATTTGCTGGGGCTGAGTAATGCATGGCTCAACAGCATGGGTTTTGCTCCAGAAAGGAAGAACATACTATATTTAGTCTGTGGCTGAAAGGTGGCTGCCTGATTTCCATATCCTGCAGATTGGCTCTCCTCTCCCCTGCCCAATAGGTGTTATGGTGCAGTGTATGGGAATTCCTTCACACTGGAGGCTTCTGGGGGACACGGGACTACTCCATCAGCCAAAAATGGCATAAACAAGATTTAAAATCATTAGCATGGCTTCTGCCATTATGCTCTCAGCAGATATTGTAAACTTGCAGGATTTGATTCATCATTTGCATTGGTGCAAAATTGGCCGTGACTGCCAAAAAACAATTGTCTGTTCCTTCCCAGCTGTTTTCTAATTACATTAGAATACTGTGGTGTCTAATGCAGCTGCTCAGCCATGGTGTGGACCTGCTGTCTCCCACAGGGACCTTTCCAGAGCAGCAACACTTGCTTTGAGATGGTATCTATAGCAGAGGTGGCTGGTACACAGGTAGCAGTGACACTTCAGTCATGGCCAATTCGTTTCTTTCCCGGGAAGCTATCCCACAGGACACATGACTGCTGAGAAGTCAGAGTTTAGAAGAATAGCACTAAAAACATCAAGTCATCTCACATCATGCTGGCACACAGCCCAGAAGCTTGTAAAAATGCAACTTCATCAGACAAAAAGGAGTTACCGGAAAAGGAACAGAACAGGAAAGAAAATACCTTCCAGCTCTAACTTGTGATGTTCCTGTGCTTCATAAGCTCTGTGCAGCTTTTGTTACCCTGTCTCCAGCTGGATGTGATGGAACTGGAAGAGCTGCAGAGAAGGTGCCAGCCTGAACAGGGGAATTGAGCAGCTTCTGTACAGGCAGAGACTGAATGCACCAAATCTCTTCATCCTGTGGAAAAAGGAGTCTCATGATGTGCATAATGGTGTGAACAGCAAAAATGTAAAGGGATGTACAAGATTATAAATGATCTAGAGGATGCAGAAAGGAGTTGATCATCCCCTGCTTCCACAGAATAAGAAGTAGGGGCACCATGAAATTGCTAGGCAGCAGGAAAGAACTTTTAATTCCTAATGCAAAATAAGTTGAGGATTTAGTTGGTACAGGATGTTTTGGATATCACATGTTTAAAGACCTTTGGGAAAAGATTGGACAAATTCAAGACAGAAAGATGCAGCAAAGGTTGTTAAATACAATGGTCTGGTTGCAACTTCCAGCTCAGGAAAACATGAAATCTTTAACTGACAGAAACTAGGAGTTTATGTTAGGGGAACATCATGTGGCAGCTTTGGGCTGAATGAGGACAGATTAGTAAAAGAATCCTTTTTTCAGCTTTCTTCAGTTCTCTGGATATTTTACACACTTTCTTTCATGAGAATGGACCACTGAGACTCAAGCCTGGAAAATTGTACTACTATTATTTTAGTACCTTTAATATCATTCTGAAGAGAAGAAGTTCCCATCCCACCCTGCTTCAGTGTGTGCTCTGCTGGTAAACCTCAAGAAACACAAACTTGTTTGCCCTTTCCCCATCTCTCTGGCTTCCCAGACAGCTGTTTTGGTCTTTTTTTTTTGTCCATCACAGTGCCTTGCTTTCTTTATGTTAAGGTGAGGATTCTGGGAAGAGACTGGAGGCAGGAACAGGCATATCCTCAGGCAAGAGCTAAAAAGCAGTTAAACTGGCTCAAGTAACAACCACGAAGGGGTACAACTCTAAAATTGGTCATCGGTGAGGGAAAATTTACTTGTTCAGTAGCCCGGGTGGCTTTGGCCTAAGGCAAAGGAGAAATGAGAAATATCCTTACAGTGTGGATTTTTTTGTGGTTTTCACAGGCAAAGACAGACTAAAAAAAAATCTTAACCAGGAGATTTTTTTTTTGTCTGTGGGAAGTGTTTGGTTATGTCCAGAGTCTCTATTTAAGTAGCAAAGAAGTTATCATCTTTTTATGCTTGAAGAGATAATGAGGTAAATTAAGTGTAAACCAACAAGATGAGATTGTCTGAGTCAGAAGATGATCTTAAACAAGACAGAAGCAGACTGCCTTCATTGCACTGATGAGTTGCTTGATGTCCAGCTAGGATGATATTGCCTCTTTTACTGCTAAAGAAGATTTTAAAGGAGAGAAGTAGAGATATTAATACATATTATTTTATACATACAGTATAAAATGTTTATGACACTGCCTGCTACCATCTGCTGCTGTTGGTTTAGCATAGCTGGGAAAGAGCAAATACCAGATAATATAAAAATAATACAAAAATAAGCCCTTGGTAGCAATTAAGCTATTTCTAAACATATGTGTTGCATCTCTTGCTATGTACTGAATCAAATGAAGATACCAAACAGGGAGCCTAAAGATTGCTCATGCACATTTTTTTCTTTTTCTTGATTGCAAGTAACATATATAAGAAAAATCAGGTCTCTTCTTATTTGAGGAACATGACTACAAAGCTTAACAACATTTACAAAAAAAAAATGACAGAGCATGATTTAAAGAATTCTAGACATGCTTAATGGTCTGATGGAAAGAGTAACCTGAGTTAGCTGTTCTGAAGGCTTTCATTATCCTCTGGGTTATATTGTCAAAGATGACTCATACAACTTACTAAAAATAATGTGAAATGGAAGGTGTGTTTTTGGTTTTCTTTCTGTCCTACAGAGATTGTTGTAGAGGATGACACTGGCTGTCATGTGAGACAACTAAATAGTAGGGGCAGTTAGAATGGCCTGACTTAGCTCATCATCTCAACTGAAGTGATTAAACAGTTTAGAATTAAGAAGGATTTTTTTTATTATTATTTTCCCTTTATGTATATAAATACCCTGGAGCCCCTACTCAGAATTGTGCTTCACTGCCTTCTGAATGCTGTGAGGAGATAGGGTTCCTGCTCTTTGTCATTCCCGTGGCTCACTGGCTAAACACAGCCATCTGCTAAATTTGGGGGCTGCAGGCTGACAGACTCATCAGGGCATATAAGAAGTAGAAGTCTTATTCAAACCTGATTTTTGGGACCACACAAATAAGGACAGCTGCAGCTACTGACACCTCAAAACGTGCTTGTGTGAATACTAAACATTGCCACAAAAATGGCAGGGAAACTGCTGGCATCCTTTTGAAGAGCTGCTGTTTGGTACAGAAGGGTTAAAAAGGAAAAATGCTGTGCACAGAGGCTTTGGATAGTACAAAACAGTTTGCATCTGAGCTTGTTGGTGCTGCATTTCCAACTCTGCAAAAGTTTTGTACATCCATTTAGAGCTGTTACCCCTGATAATGATGATGACCTTGTTTCTCTCTAGCACTGGAAGGTCCTTTGATGTTTTTCCTTCTCACTGATGAGAAGCAAAGTGAGGTTCTGACTCCAGAATTTCACCTGGTGAGGTAGAACTCGGTAATGGACAGTTACATCCTGTAGGATCCCAAGAGGACACACTGTACATATGAATTGCATCTAAATTTTCCAGCCCAAACATTTTACCTACTTGAAATAAGACCTGAACCTGACCAGTAAATTCACACTATAATTTCTGTTTATTTTTCCGTGCAAGAGAACAGTGAATTGTGAGTAGGGTTATCCTACCTTCCAGACAAAGTATTCAGTGGAAACAGCAGATGTGCACCTAAAATGTCACCTAACATTTTTCTAAAATTATTTAAACTATCCAACAAGAGAAAACCATAATTCAGATACGTTGGTGGTGTGGCGTTACAGATATATAGTAGATTTGTTTCCCTTGTAATTTCATCAGTATAAGGGAAAAGTCGCAAACAGTCTTTGGTATTTAATTGTTATCATTGTGCATTGTTATTATTATTAGTGTTTCAAAGGTACATCTAGTGAGATGGGGAAATAGCTGATCTCTGTTCCAGGTAACTGCATATAGTACCACACAGAAGTTGAGACTTATAGATGACGTTGAGCAGGAGATACATGTGAAGGACAAATCTGGATGACCATGACATTTTTAAACATCTTTGCTTTCTACTGTGTCTTGCAGATGAGGTAGACAGCATCATCCTTTAGAGAAAATTGCTATAATAAGGAAAGTGTCTGGGAGTAGAAGTAGGATCTTGTGCAGATACTGTGGAAGGAATTTGTGAGAAAACAGAGTGAGTGCAAAGAGGCTGCTTTCAGCAGCAGAGTAGGGAGGATGGGAGCAGCCACAAAGCGGTCAAAGGTCCACGATAGCATCACGCACTGATGAAATTTGTCTCGCTGTACTGTGATTCAGAGTCATCTTTGAGCAGTAAAATTCTGGAAGGTCCGATAGTATAATCTGGAAGATTATTTGCTGAACAACTGTGTTGATGAATTCTCCCTCCTATCATGCACGCTCTTCATAATTTTACAGAGAGCAGAAGACACAGTGACAGCATGACCCCCAGGGTCACTGAACAGCAGCAGGTAAAAGTTTAGACAATATGGAACTACTTTGCAAAAAACAAAAAAGTCTTTGTAATTTTAAAATCCTAGAGTCAAAATGTGTTAAGACAGAAAAGCATGTATTTACAAAATTCATAGTTTGATGAGTTTTGAGTGAATAATGAATGTTCTCACCTAATATATGTCCATGTGCATTTAAGTAACAGCTACAATTCCTGTTGATGTCCAGATCTGTTATAGAGATCCCTTTCATTTCTCTTTGTTGTGTTTGGGCGGTTTTAAGGTTTTTCTCAGTAGCAGTGAATATCTTTCTCTTTCAGGGCTGTATCAATAGATATTTAGATTCCTGTTCACTGCAAGGAATATGGAAATGTGCAACTCCCTAGATCACACATCATTGTTTAAAGAGACCCCTGGTTTGGGGTACATGTAGTTTTACCCCTCAAATGGCATGCCATCAAGGGCACTTGTTTTTAGAAGGTGCATAGCCCAAATATATGAAAATCAGTACCTTTTGTAGTATCTTTTAATTATTTTCTTTTACTATTTTGGGCACATGGAAGGAAATATTCCAAAGAACAATTTTGAGGACTAGGATGAAAGCCTAGCCTTTGGATATTAAAAGAATTGAAAGCCAAGAATGAGCTTGCTTTTGTTTGCTGTAGCAAGTGTTAGATTTGCCAGTGGAACTGTATGAATACAGAATGCTTCTCTTTATGCTCATGACTCCTACAAGTATATATGGCTCTGCAGAACAATGTTGGGTATCAATATTGTATGCCTTTTCACTTTCTGTTAGAGAATGGATAATTTAGGTCTAACTTGAAAGAGCACTTGGCTCCAATGATTCTGATAATTGAAATGTATGAGAATTCTGTTTAAATACAAATCTAATCAGGATATCACTGGTAGCCCAAGTGAAATTCAGAGCGCTCTAATACTTTGATCTATGAAGGTCTTTTCTAACAGGAAGGGGAATTAGTCTTGGTGGCTAAACAAACCAAGTTTGCTTTCTTTTATTTTCCTTTGCCTCTGACACTGGTTTCTGTTTGAAGATCACTCCAATTTTATTCATTTTGGTTTTCTCCCTTTGTGTTCACTTCAAATGCCCCCTCTCCCGACTCTTCTGTGTGATTCCTCAGATCCCTTCTTTTCCACAGCAGTGACCTGATACCACAGTCTCACTCCTGTCTTCCAATAAAAAAAAAAATCTCAGCAGTAACATTATGTTAGAATAATAGAAGGCGGTTGCTTTATTGTAACTTAAAAATTGAGCCAGTTCTAACTGTGCAAGAAGTGCAGTCTCAGCAGCCCTGTGTCTGGCCTCTATGGTAGATTATTATCTGAGCAGTTCCTTTTTGGGGGAGAGTACCAGGATGCCAGTCCATGGCTGACTAAAATGGCTGACCTCCTAATTCATGACATCCAGAAGGAAATCAACTGAGATTTCTTGACAGTCTTTTCTTTGGATTTCATTGCCTCCATGTGACTAATGTGTCCCTGCATCGTTTTTTAGAAGTCTTTTCTCATCATTGTGTTTCCTTTGTCACAGGGTCCATCACACCACACTTCACTAAAATACCCTACATTTGTTAATGACATCTCTAACTTGATGCTTCTATCACTTTTGTAACAAAAAGGCTTTCCACTTCTGCTAGTAATTCCCATTTATGGGAAGAGAGGGATAATTCAATGGCTGTGGTACTTTCCATTATTCAGAATGACATAAAATTACTTCTTTTCAGTGCAGCTTGCTCTCTTTGACCCAAATTTACAAGGCCTCAATTTTGCCCAAGTCCCTGTGTTTGCTACTTACTCTTGACTGACAACTTCTTATCAACTTAGACCTTCTGAAGGATATTCAATAAAAAAGGACAAACTATAAATAAGAATGCATATTTCCTCGCCTTCTGTGTCAGGATGGATATATATGGACAGTCCACTGCTTATGTTAGACATAATCAGTTTAGTTCAGAATGAGGTAATAGGGGTTTAAATGGAAATCAGGTTATTTGATTCTCATCTTATAGTTGACTATTATTATTATTATTATTATTATTATTATTACTACAATTATAATAAGTACTGTGCCATCTTTCTTCTCTTCTGCCTGTTGTACGGGTAGATTTGGGGAATTTTTCAGTGAACCAAACCAGAGAATTTAGCCTTATATGGAAATGTCAGTTTTATTTAAAGGGCTTCAGATCTTTTGTGTAGCTATACAACATCAGTTTGGTGGCACCTGATTAAATTCTTGCCATATAGAGCCATTCTAAGTGAGAAGATAAGAGAATTGTAACTCTTTCATGCACAGTTTGAATTTTGCTCCTAGATTTTTTTTTTTTTTTAACTTTACATCAAGGTTTCTCAGTTCCTCAGCCATGTAAAGCAGATGAGTATCGAGGAGCTGTACTAAGGGAGACAAGTGATTTGAACCTAGATTTTTTTCCTTCTTCTCCTTTTTACCACTTGTTCCTCATAGTTATGCTGTATCATTGTCATTCCAACAGACTTCTAGCTCAGTTTACCTGAGCTGTTGGGGACAGGTTGGGGTTTTTTTGTGTGTAAGGTTTATGGCATAGTTTGACTAGTGCCATTTTAATGTCTGTGTCAATAGGGTCTTAATCACACTGAAATCTCTGGATCTCTTAGATTTACCAAGAGTTCTCCAAGGAAATCAGAATTGCAAAGGCTGGAGAAAGCCCTGGAGGCTTTCCAACTTAATTAGGAGTGAACTCCTTCCCTGTAAATGAAGTGGTTCTTTAAAATGACTTAGAGTCTCCATTGGCATCTTCTGACAGTGCTATGATGAAGTACAAAATATTATTAGAATGATGTTCCTCTCTTGTGACACTCTCTTTCTCTCATATATTTCATGGAAATAGCCATATTTTGTGAGTACCCATAGCATTATTTTCCTTGTACTGAGACAGAGTTTTAAAAAAGGGGGAAAAAGAAGTTAGATAGTTTTTACAATAGTGCAAAATAACAGATCTCTGTAGCATTACAATCTGGACTTTTGTATTTTTGAATATAACATTGTGAGTGTGAAACAATCATTGATGCAACAGCTTTTTAATGAATGGATGAGATAAAATGACTTATGATAGACTTAATCTTTAAAAAGGGCCACTGTCTTGCTTTATTACGCATTTAAATGATGCTGCTGTAAAAAGCAAATCATACATCCTAATATTTACTGTTTTATTAAACACCTTTTTCTGCAAAGAAGATGTGATTTTTCTCACTGGTCAGGTATTCCTAGGTGCCACAAAATTATGAAAAAACTATTTGCTTTCAGGTTAACTGAGCAACACCAAATTTGAAGTAATGGCAAATAAGCTTAAGACAAGCACAAACCAAGCAGTTCATGTTCTTCAAAATTTGCTCTAAACCCTTTTCTTTATGGAGGATTTCTCTCTACGTCTTCCTTCCATGTCGTTTAACAAGCAAAATATTGCCTAACCTTCTATTTATGTATCATAAATCACACAAAGTAGCACCAAACACAGCTTTTCCTCTTTATTCCGAAGAGTAAGAGTTCCATTCCAAATGAGCTACATACAGCTCACCAGAGTAAACACGGAATATCTGTATGAAGGTGGCTGAAGCAGCCAGGATTTACACTGGTGTTGGGGGGTCTAATAAGTTACTTTCTGTTTGGAGAATCATTAAAGAGTGAAAGGTGTTGTATGTTAATCAAATTGTCACAGTGAAATTTGGTGAATATTTTAAATGAAGGTTCTACTGAGGAAGAAACCAACCAAGAAAAATTTCTGAAGAAATTTGTAATGCAGCTGAGGGATGTACGGAAAAGCAGATACAAGTCCCAATTTTTTTTATTTTCCTACAGTTACTCCAGATATTTGACTGGCATGATTGAAAAAAATCAGTTCTGAAGATGTTTTCCATGCTTTTCTTCATCTATTTCAGCAAGAGGAGAGAAGCTCAAGAAAAGGGAGAATGTGCAAGTTGCTGCTATTGGATGGTGTTAACTGAAGGCGCAGGTCATTTTGCAGGGTAGATTGTTATCCGGTTTCGTAATTAATTCCTGTTACAATAAAGCCTTTTCTGAATATTCTAGGTTCTCTTTTGCAGTGCCATTGTGGATATTTTTATTCACTGCATAATTCAGTGATGCCCAGCTGCAAAAATCAAGGAGACCTCCATCCAAAATTTGGCCCCAGTGTGCCAGCATGGATGTTCTGTAGTTGAGCTAGTGATCTGCTAATGAGTCTTTTCTAATTATTGATTCTTTTCTTGACTCAAAGCTGTTTGGAAACTAACATTAAGCAGAGGTTTAAGTGCAAAATATAAAGGAATCTTATGGTCTGCTTCTGAAATAACACCAAATTGTACATGAAGCTCATCTGTTCTTTCACTGCAGTTGTGCAGAGAAGGAGAAATTACTTGCTTATTTCAGGGCAGGGGTGTTTTAATGAAAAAAAAAGAAGAATGAAACAGGGTGAGTTTAGCCATTACTGCTTTGATTGCTGCTGGCTCATTAGCATTGGCCACGCTCCTTCAGATTAGCAGTAATTAAACTGTGAAATCAGACCGATTGCCTTAAGCTGAGACACCATACCAGGCTGTCAAGAGAAATCACAGGGGATAAATCAAGGGCCCTGTGCATCTCGGATCACCCTTGGCATGGGTGAGAGTGTGAGAAGTGGAATAATGAGGACATTCAGTTTTTTGTATCTGGTGAACTCTCGGCAGACAAGCTTTGGAAGCGTTGTCATGACAATGACAACAGCAAGGATAAACTCTTACTCCCACTAGCTGTGGTTAATGAAGATGATAATGAAAAATTATGCCAACATTACTGCAATTTTTTTATTCCGACTGGCACTTGTAACCTTACGCCTAATGACACAACACAATAGTGACAGTAATTGTGCATTGATAAATGGGGTAAAGATGCCGAAAAAATGTCTTACTCGAAGATATACAAGTTTAGTTAGCTGAGTAATTTCTTTCAATAAGCATTTGCTTTGTTCTTTGAACTCTCACTAGGTGGTTTTGGACTGTGCATGCCAAAAAACATCTCTAATCACTTTTCATTGTTTACTAAAGAATAGGCCCAGCAATTAAGGCAAAGAGCGCCTGTGTTTTATTTCTTCTGAGCAGAACGAACGCGATCAAGATAAATAACAGTAATAAAACAACAATACTTTTTACGAATTCTGAATGGGTTTACAAATTCAGTGTTTGTTTAACTGCTGGTTTCTGGGACATCCAGTTTGTCCCACTCCAAGTGTAAAGCTTTGGTGGATAAATCTCCCAATTACATTATGTAATGGCTGTCTCACCCCCACATTGCCCCTGCCTAAATGCCACCATTTATTCAGATTGCATTAGCACTTACGTAAGTGTCTTTTTCAACCACAGCCCCTAAATCCTGGCACATGGGGGAGGATGGATGGATGGATGGATAGATAGATAGATAGATAGACAGACAGACAGACTGAGGGTATGGTTTAAGAATATAGTTAAACCATTGTAAAAACTTTCTTCTGACCTATCCCAGCTATCTGCATCCATTTTCTTTTTTACATTAAACCCATGATCAATCATGGTGAACCAGTCCAGGATGCTAAATGGACAAAAATATGCTGACTTCATAAACTTTATGGTCTCTTAGTTAGCTCCCTGATCCAGATGAGGGCCGGTGATGGGGCAAGAGAAGCAACAAGAGCATGTAGGCAAAATGGCAGCGGCAGCCAGCCTAACCAAAACCTTCCCATCCCACCTTGAAGCATGAGGGGTGTTCATGATGTTGTGGAAGGATCTGCCCTACAAACTCTCATTGCCTTCCAGTTAAGCACTATGAGACCATAATCCTGAAGAGGCTTGTGGAGGCTGTTCAAAAAGCACTCACAGCAAGAATAGAGGCAGCCACCAGAGCTTTTGCAAGCACATCTCACAGGGATTCCCAAAGGGCCATGCGGCACCTCAGGAATCCCTCCTGCTCGCCAGGCCACCCGCTTCCCAAAGCTGAAAGGTTGATGTTCTTTCAACAAGCAAGCGTGATACGGACAATACAGAGTAGCCAACTCTTTCCATTTATGTAGTGGATTCCAACTCTGCTGCAATCCAGCATCCAGACTCCCACTTTAGAAGCCACACCACTTGGCTTTAAAGAATAGCCCAATTGAATGTGTGAGTATGCTGCAGCACAATAACCTCTCTGGGATTAGACAAATAAATGCAAATGAATCATTTAATGCAAACAAATCACTTAAAGGAGTAAGTGTTGTTTTATTTACTCCAAAACTACCTAAAAGAATAGCTCTTTTGATAGCTTTAGTAAAGTGTTTGGGGTTTTTTTCTATGTAAAGTTCTACTGTTGCTCACCAGCGGCCTCATTCCATCAAAGCTTTAGAAATCTAGATTGTCGGATGAGGGATTTTTTTGTTCAATCACTGTTTGTTTGGTTTTGTTTGGTTTTAAGAAAAAAGATTAATCACAGAGCATTTGGAGGTGTATCAGATGTATGAGGGTTTCTCCTTGACTAAGTGGTATTTGTCTTTTCAGTTCTTGAAAGGCAGTATTAAGACAGCACAGTAGTGTTTGTGATTCATGGTTGCAATTCTCTTTTTATTGCTGAACACCAGCAGTGAATAGGAGCTGCAGAAGGACACGTTTCCAATTACTCTATCTCAGAGTTCTCCATTGCTTCTTAACAGAGACGTCTCTATCTCTGCAAGTGAGTGTAATACAAAAGTTTATACAAAAATAAATGTGTGTGTATATATATATACACACATACACCAAAGAAAGATTTCTTTGCTCTTCCAGCTGTGTTCTGTCTTAAAGTTGACTCAGTGTCTGCTGCTTTGTTGCCAGTCTTCTCACTAGAAGAATAAAGATGATTTAACCATTAGAGAAAGGAATTACATGAAGCAATGTCCAAAGAATATTTTGGGAAGAGATGGCCTGACTCCTGAATCCGAAGTGGTGGTCTCCTTGCACGGCATGACAAAAATGGCTTAGCAAGGCAAGATCATATTTCCCTCAGCATGCAATCAGTTCAAGTAAGAAAATTAGAAATTGAGTACTGCTTCCTGAAGAGGAACTTTTTCCTGGACTGTGGTCTTTGGTCCTTTGTGAGTTTGGGCCCTCATACTGTAGTGGGATGAACCAAAGTTTGTTACCTGTGCAGGTGCAGAGCTTGATGCATCTCAAACGGTATCTCTGGTCCTTCAACATTTACTTGACTATTTCTTCATATAATGGGGTGCTGATGCAGGTGAGAACAAAAGTCTCAATCACATTATCCTTGAGTATCTTTAACCTTTATCAGCACCAATTTTAAGAGAGAATTTTTTAAAAAGTGAGACAGGAAAAACATCAAAATACTCTGCCTAAACATTAACACAGAGCACAGCTCCCAAATTGACAGAGAAATCAGTGCTAGGGAGAAGTCAGGAATAAAGGATCAAAAGCAGACACAGTCTCTGAAGAAAGGAGGATAACAGTACAGAGCACTATGCACTGAGTGAGTTTGATTTAAACCATTTTAAAAGAAAACTCCATTTACTTTAGAGACTGACAAAAGTTTATACATTCATGAATGAGCTCTTTATGTATTTAAGAGGGATGACAGCAGACAAAGGGAATATTTGATGAATGTTAAGGCAAGATTCTGAAAGTCAGAGATCATTGAGAGAGGACAGAAGGTTTTGGCTTTTTCTTACAAATAGCTGCATCTGTTTGGCACTTTGTGTTTCCATTCTGTATGCTAGAATTGTGAGAGAACTAGAAAAGGTATTTGGGAGCAGAGTGAGGAACTTAAAAATATAAAAGGTTTAGGAAAGCTATGCCTCACATCCTTTCATAACTTGCTTTTCATCTTGCCCTATAATGGAGTACCCTGGCTAAAATTAGCAGCTAGCAGAGACAGGACAGTTGTAGAGATACAAGGCTGTGACTTGAATTCATTGAGAGCAAATGGGAGAGAAAACTGAGGTTGCATATTTTTGGGGTTATATATTTTGTCATTAAGGCTTTTGATGGAGATATTTATTTCAACTCTGCCCTGTGTCAAGGTCAACAGAAAGACTGGACACCTGTACTTCAAGGATGTCCTTTTGCAGACTGATATCTCAGCAGTTTGAAGGGGCTGTCTGAGATATGGGCCCAGATTTTAGTTTGTCCTTCTGTCCAGGGGCAATAACTTTGGCAGAAAGATGGGAAAAATAACTGAGAGCAGTAACATCTAAACCACCTCAGCAAAATTTGCTGAAGTTCATCTGCTACAACACATATTTTCTGTTAAATCAGCAAATCTTGAGGTTTCAAAGTTCTTAATTATTTTTGATGGAGTTTAACTTGTGGAAGAATAGGAAACCCTACAACAAATACTGCAGGTAGGTTTTTAATATGATGACCAGTAAGGTATTCAGATCCTCTCTTGCTGGGCAAAGTAATTACTTCTTATTTTAAAACGTTCATTATGACCTCTAGTATACAGAAGACAGGGTTGCTGGTGAATTGTGTTGATGAAGCATCATGGCACTGATGGGAGCAGCTTACCAGACTTCAGGTAGCAAGTGTAGAGATCTCTAGGTCTGTAGAGTAGCCTGAGACCCAAAGCTAAAAAGGAGCAACCAGATGACATAAATCAGCAATCACTCTACATCACACTGCACCAGTTCTGAATTGCTAACAGTTAAACAGAAAATATTCCTGGCTGAACTGCTGTCAGCAGACCTTATGCCAGGTTAAGTAACATTTGCCCTGCCAGTTTTACTGCCATTGTTTCCACACAGGCCTTTTCTTCTGACCCACTTTCTGTTCTCACCATGCAATCATTGAGTCACTGCACAGGGATGTTCTTGTCCCTCTTGAAATGCAAGTTCAATGCAAGTCACTCCACAGAGTAGAGCATCCCCTGGATGTTACACTGTCTTTTTCAGTAAACTGAGGAGGTGTTTTTTCTACCAGAAAAGTGCCAGCCTTTCTTTGGTTTTTCCTGTCTTGGGCTGGCAAAAGGTATCAAAATATAGGATACTTCTGAAATGAGGAAAATATGATTATCACAGCCTTCTGCTTTCTGTGGTGTGGACCTGTGCCTATTACCAGGGCAGATAGTCCTTATGTCCCTTTGTGAGCCCATACAGCAGAAAGTTGGCAGAAGTCACAGTGCAGGAAAGGCACTGAGGTTGTAAACAGCTACAGGTGGAGGAGGAGCCACATCAGCAAGCTCCTAGCAGTTATCACACTGGAAACCATGAATGCAAAAAATGAGAGAATCAGCTGAGTTAGAAGGGACCCACAAGAGTCATCAAGTCCAACTTCTGGCCCTGCACAGGACCATCCCCAAGAGTTACATCACATGCCCAAAAGCATTGTCCAAATGCTTCTTGTACTCTGTCAGGCTTGGTGCTGTGACCACTTCCCTGGGGAGCTGTTCCAGAGCCCAGCCACTCTCTGGCTCTAGAGCTTTTTTCTAACATCCAGCCGAAACCTCCCCCTTGCACAACTTCAGGCTCAGGCCCTGTCACTGGCCACCACAGAGATCAGTGTTTGTCCTTCCTCTTCCCCTCACGAGGAAGTTGTAACTGCAATGAGGTCTCCCTTCAGTCTCCTCCAGGCTGAACAGACCAAGTGACCTGAGCCACTCTTCATACGGCTTCGCCTCCAGGCCCTTTACCAACTTAGACCTTATCTGGGAGCCCAAAATAACCCTGAGCCCCTCTGTGCTTGTTCATGGTATGTCAAGGGGAAGGATGGCAGCAGAGGATTGTCCTGTGCACACTGTGCCAGGGCTGGAAATAATGCTCTGGTCCTCAGTGTCTGTATGAGCCGGAGATCACTGGGATGAGGACTCGCCCCCACGGCTGCTGTGCCTCCCCGGCGACACACAGCCCCGTGGCTTTGGCAGACCAGGGCCTGTGCCCCCGCTGCCGCGGGCGGGGAGGGTCAGGGCTGCCCTGACGGTGCCGAGGGGCCGCTGCCAATGTGGCAGCCCCTGAGCCCAGACCCAGCGGGCGGGAGGAGCTCATGGCTGGCACCCGACTGCCCGCGGGGAGGGCGAGCGGTGGCCAAGCTGGCAGCGGTGGAGGATGTCAGCACCGTGCCCAGGGCTCGTGCCACTGTGTAAAAGCCTCCCGCAGATCTGCACATTTGGCAATGGCTGTGCAGAGTGTGGCTGTGGCACCAGGGCACGAGCTGCCTTGGCCTTGCCCCGTGTTGGGCTCCTGCCCGCTGTCTGTGCTGACTTTGGACACGGGAGAGCAAACAACACTGTAATTTTAAAAGAGATTTAGGCCTTGCTTAGGTTTCGAAGTTTTTAATCATAAAGTAAAAAGGCCGCACCGTAGCACTTAGAGGCGTCTCTTTTGGTAGAAAGTTTTGGACAGGAATTGTGTACTCATTCCCCTGTGATTCCTGCTTACCCTCCATTTCTTTCATCCATATTACTCACTCCTTATTATGTCTAGCATTTAGAAGCCTAACTCAGTGTTTTATGATTATATAGTAATTCTTGCTACTTAAGGTGTATTTAGTGTTCAGATTTCTCTGTTAATTTAACTTTCCAACGCTCTCCATCATGTAACTTGCATGACCCTTGTCAACTTTTATATCAAAATTTCCGTACTGTTGGATATAACACTTTGGAAACAAACAAGAAATCGTGATGAAAATTATAGTTTATTGTTTTCATATTCATTGTGATAACACCTTTACAAAAATCATTTCTTGTTTTCCTTATCTCACATTTCTTCCTCCTTCTTCTTGCAGATATAGTTGCATAGAGACATTACAATGACGTATAGTTATTTCATATTCTGGAAAAAATCTTAGATTTTTAGTTGTTCTAAACACTGAAGGATTGAAGTTGTGAATCAATTGAAGTCAGTGACAGCTTTGCTGCTAACTTCACACATCAGGATTTTGTCTATCTTTTCCTAATGCATTTGAGTCAGATTTTCTGCATTATTTACTTTTACATATTTAGGAACACCACCAGACAAAAAAAAGAAAGGGAAACTTAGTTCATAACTTAACCTTGAGAAGGGAGTATACCAATATAAAAAGCATGTGTTGTCCTCTCTGTTTTTTCTCCCCTACTGGAACTGCCCCTTCCTTCAAGTAGAACTCAGCTGGTTTAGGGATGGCTTCCAGCCAGTCTGTTGTACTACAGCACACAGAACTCTGCCCACTGGTAGCCAACAATTAATTTTAAAAGTTGTCTATGTCTGCCCCATGGGACTATTTGTGTAGCTAAAATTAAGCAACTGCATGGAAGGTTAGGTCCCTTGGCACTGTTTTGCGCAGTTTTAGCTGTTTTGGCTGTTGTACTGTCTTTCTGGAGTTCTGCCCCAGAGCTAAAGTCTCAGACTGGGAGTTTCTTTTGGCAAGGATTTTACTACTTTCTAAAGTGGGCAACGTGTTGCATAAAATAGTCACTTTCTAACACTAATAATAGTTACCTATCAGTTGTCAGTGAAAAAAAATGTACTTGCAGAATTGGTCACTTGATCATGTTGGCAGGGAATAATCAAAACTACACATTGCCTTGTAGCTTTCTACCTCTGAATTAATCACTGCTGGCTCCCTTTACAGTCAGTGGAGAGAAACGGGCATTTTTCAGATGTGATTCTTCTGGCCTATTTTAGATATCTAGTTTAGGACAAGATGAACTACAGCCTAGAAGTGTCTATTTCTCATTGCTGATTATAAAAGGAGTCTAGACATCTCCCAGAGAAGTAGGCAGCCAGATTGCAGATGTTTTTATTTGTCATTGTGTGTCTTCATGTGGCATGGGTGACTAAAAAGGCTTCTAAGCTCTATTTTGTTAGAATTATTCCAGTACAGTAAATTTAAGCCTCACTACTGAAAATGAGAGATCTTTTTATAGGTTATTATTTTGTAGATAGCAATTAACCACTCAGAAGAGCTGCTAGCTTTGACACGCACATGCTCAGCCACTTCATGCTTTAATGTTAAATTATATTTGACATTTAATTTAAGCTCATATTGCCTTCATTCAAAAATAAACCCTACTGCATTAGTAGTGAGAAGGTGGAGGGATAATTTTTCTCCCCAAATTCACACTCAGTGAAATCTAAACTGATTTTTCACGCTTAGTTTTTCAAGTATATTATGTGCATTCTTCTGAATACATCTGTGCAATTGCTTCTCAGATGTGAGGGAAAGAAATCGATGCATCTTTTTTAGTAAGCAATTACAACATAAAAATGTATTTTTAATAGATGCTTTGGAGGCTGCACATACTGTGAGGTTTGTTGCCCCCTTGAACCAATTGTAATCAGAAGCAACATATACCATTATTTGCTGGGCAAAGCGGCACTGATTTTGTGGTTGTACCAGTGTGTAATGTGATCTCTTTAGCTCTTATAAATTAAACAGGATGAAGACTTAGCTGACTGACACAAATGTAACGGCAGGGCACAGGAGGAGCTTCTGCCTGGTGTCCTGCCAGTGATGTTTATCCTCCCTGAGTGGGAATGGAGAGCTGTCCCACGAGGTCTCTATTACAAGGACCTGAAAGGATGCCAAAAGGAAATGGCTTCTTCCTCAGGCTTGTGTGAGCCATAACTTAGGGCTTTCCTTTGCAGACTCTGTTTCAGTCCTTGGGTGCATTCCTCTTGCTCTTAAAAGAGCTAAATTGCCCTCAACATTGATCTACCTTTTACTTCATAGCTATTGCACGTCACAAAAAATGTTGTTATTTTGGGCAAAGAAGCAGAATCTCTCTCCTCTGGGCCACTGCAGCACCTCTGAGTGAAGGTTGAAGTTGGTATCCTGGATGCTAGTGTCTGTGAAAGACCCCATGGGTTGCTCAGGGCACAGTTTATTGAGCCAAATTGGAACTAGGGCTGCTGCATTCTCTTCATCATTTAGCTCTTCAGCCCATCTTGGCTGCTTCAAGCTTTCTGTGCACACCATGACCAAGACCTGCTGGGAAACCTTTGGTAGTGGTGGAACTCTTCCAGTGAAGTTTGCAGTCATGGGACGTGGATAGTGATTATTCAAGGGAGCTGGTCATCTTCGGGAATGGCTTTATGCAAATCACAGAGTCACAAAATTTCCTGAGTTGGAAAGGACCAACAAGGATTATACAATAAAACTCCTGGCCCTGCACAGGACAATGCCAGAGTCACACTGTGTGCCTGAGAGCATTGTCCAAACACTCCTTGAGCTCTGTCAAGGAGCTGTGACCACTTCCCTGGGGAGCCTGTTCCAGTGCCCAACCACCCTCAGGGTGAAAATCCTTTTTCTGGTATCTGACCTAAATCTCCCCTGACACAACTTCAGGCCGTTCCCTCCGGTTCTGTTACTGTTCATCACAGAGAAGAGATCAGTGCCTGTCCCTCTGCTTCTCATGAGGAAGCTGAAGACTGCAGTGAGGTCTCCCCTCAGTCCCCTCTTCTCCAGGCTGAACAAGCCAGGACATCTCAGCTACTCCTCACNTCAAGGAGCTGTGACCACTTCCCTGGGGAGCCTGTTCCAGTGCCCAACCACCCTCAGGGTGAAAATCCTTTTTCTGGTATCTGACCTAAATCTCCCCTGACACAACTTCAGGCCGTTCCCTCCGGTTCTGTTACTGTTCATCACAGAGAAGAGATCAGTGCCTGTCCCTCTGCTTCTCATGAGGAAGCTGAAGACTGCAGTGAGGTCTCCCCTCAGTCCCCTCTTCTCCAGGCTGAACAAGCCAGGACATCTCAGCTACTCCTCACATGGCTTCCCCTTTAGACCCTTCAGCATCTTCATGGCTCTCCTTTGGGTGATCTCAAACACCTTTATATCCGTCGTATATCAGTGCCTGTCCCTCTGCTTCTCATGAGGAAGCTGAAGACTGCAGTGAGGTCTCCCCTCAGTCCCCTCTTCTCCAGGCTGAACAAGCCAGGACATCTCAGCTACTCCTCACATGGCTTCCCCTTTAGACCCTTCAGCATCTTCATGGCTCTCCTTTGGGTGATCTCAAACACCTTTATATCCGTCGTATACTGAGGTGCCCAAAACTGCCCCCAGGACTGGAGGTGAGGCCGCCCCAGCCCAGAGCAGAGAGGGACAATCTCCTCCTCCCTTGCCCGGCTGGCGATGCTGGGCCTGATGCACCTCCTTGTTTTCAATGATCAGGAGTCACTACTACACAAAAACAAAACAAAACAAACAAACAAACACCAAAATTAGACCCTCCCAGCATCAAATAAAGCAGTGCAACTACAGCTCCTCAGCACATTTGTCTTTGCTGTTAAATTGAGTGATTCATCCACCTTGCAAAAGACATTAGCATTAAGGGACGTAGTCTTTCTCAGATGTAATTCATTATTAATCTTAATGGGATTATGCTTCAAAGACCACTAAATGCACATCTTCAAAGTACTTAAATTACTCCCTATTATTACTTTTGACAATAAAATAAATAAAGCTTAGTTAAATTCTACATGCTAAACCCAAATTACTTTTCTCACTGTGGCAAAACAGACCATTAAAAAAAACCAAACAAAACACCAAGAAACAAAGCCACCAAAACCCAAACCTTCCACTCAGAACCTAAAGGTTTTAGCAGATTGTGATTGACAAATAATCATAAAACTAGGTTGAAGACATTTGAAATTGCATTTTTTCATTTTAAATGTACGCGGCATCAAAAGTATGATTACAGGCAGAGAAGAATAAATATTTAACATCAAACAAATTTCTTTATTAATATAATTACATGGTGTAAAATGCATTTCCTAATATTGCTTTAAATAAATTTTAAAAATTCATATTGCAAAGCTAGCGCTATCAACGAAAGAATCTAGATAATAGGTAAATAGCTCTTTGGGTGGCACTTCCTCTAAAAACAGCAGTGAAAGCCAAAATTTCCATTTGTCTCTAATGCAAATTCTTCATAAGCTTTGTGCAGAATAAACATGTTCAAGCTGTGCCCTGGCTGTATGGAGTTGTGCGGCAGGGAGACATTTTCTGATGTTCGTGCTAATTGCATTGGAGCTGGACTCTTCCTAGGGGTCCACCAGGTCACTGCACAGAGTCACACAGAGGGAGAGAAGAGAATATCTTGGACAAATGGTGTAGAACATTGCAGCAGATAGACTTGCCAGATGCTCAGGTTATCCCGGGCAGCTCCGGGCTATGGTACGTGCCACCCGCCCGCGCTGTGGTGTCTCCGCACCTGCCTCAGGCACCTCCTGCCCACGCGTCTGGGCCTGGTGGCACCCTCCTTTCCTCGGCACTGGGGGTCTGAGATGAGGAGCAAGCACGTTCAGGGCATAAAAGAAACACATCTGCTTTCAGAAACTAGGGCTAGGGCTCAAGGTTTGTGCTATCCCCAGCTCAAATGCTGACTGATCCTGTCCTTCTTTGTGACAAGCTGAAACACACTCCACTGCTCCATCAGTGCACAGTCCAGCCCTGTATTTTGCAGGTTGTTCAGAAATGGAGTGATCTTCTTTAGCCTTTTAGCAAGTTTCCACATATTATTTAAGTCTGCACCCCCTGTTCAGGGTGCTTCAAGGAGTGGCATCTCCTGACAGTAGGGATATATAACCTGCATATAACCTCCATCAGGAGGTTCCTCACTGTTGGGACATCTGCCATCCAAACTCATGGCCCGAGTCAGTTCTTTCAGGTCTTCTCTGCTAACAGAGGCCTTAAAAATTCAGCTTTCCCTCTGTGCCTGGGACACTGTTTGCTCTATGGTGCCTCTAACCAAAGACACGTATTCTGTTGGCAAGAATGAGGGTGTTGCTCCAATTTGTCCCCTTTTCTCCCCCCTTCAGTTAATTCTGTGGACTCTGTAGATCCCCTGCTGCCTTCCCTCTGACAGAGTGCTTGGGGTTACCCCCTCTTCTCACGACCACCATCTTCTCTCTGGCTAGGAGGCAGTCATTTGGAAAGGCACTACCTTAAACTTTATGGGAGACACCCATACAGGGATAGTGCTGTTCTGGAAGATGTCTGCTGGTGCCATCAATCAGTTCTTTGGCACATGCCTGAAGCAGTGGCTCTATGAAGCAGATGGTAGGACTCTCACCTCCAGTTCTCCCAATTTCTTCCCCGCCACACACACCCTAACCCTACTCCAGCAAAAAATGCAGTTGATTATATTGATTATATTACGATGATTACCCCCCTGGCTACCTGAGCACATAAAAACACCTTTTTGGACCATGGAAGTCTGTGTCCAGCTGCAGGCAACAGCAGGATGGAATAGGGACAGTGACACTTTGCTGATGTATTTCCCCATCTTCCAGTGATTTGTGGTCCAGGTACTTCCTGCATCAGAGATGGTATCTTTGTGTTTAACAGCATTTGATACATCTTTTTTCTCCCTTCAACTCACCTCCAACATTCCCCTTGAAATTGTGGAGGAGAGCAGATGTACCATTCCCAAAATTCATCATGTTACATTCAATTAAAAAAAAAGCCACTGAGCAGAGTGTAGAGTCTCCCAGTCTCAAAAAGTTTCTTTTATTATACATTTACAGTAGTCAGGACTCTCAAACTTGTTGGAAATCAAGCTACTGTCTGATTCAGTTTGTGTTGACTGGGGCACGGGTGGTCCTGCCTGAATTGGTTAAACTCAGATGAATCAGAGTGAAAGAGGACAAATCTTCACAAACAAGACCAAGAAATGGAGAAGTCATGAAAGAGTCAAACAAGGGCAAGGCAGGAGTGTGGTATGAGGTGAGTAGTTCAGATACCAGCAAGATAGGAGGGGGCCTGGGACCAAATGCTGGCAGCGCAGGAAAAACATGTTAGGGTCTGAAGCTAGCAGTCAAGGCCTTTTCAGGTTTCAAAGCAGGACACAATTCTTAGGGTGATTGTCACATGGATACTTGTTTCGTGTTTGTCTTAGGGTTGTGCTTGGGTGATGTGCACCCTACCTAACTTGGTGGAATGACTGGCCACCTGGAAAGATGGGTCAGCCCCAGATGGGCAATAGGTTGTTGCTCACCATCCCTTCACACAGTTTTTAGGCTTAAGTCAAGTCCCCATTGATCTGGAGTGCAGTTTTGACTTTAGGGCTGTGTTTTCTTCAGGCCTGGTCAGTGGGATTTACAGCTACAAGCCCACATTTGTGTCTGTGGCAATCAGGTTGGGCAGCAAGTCTTGTATTTAAGTGTTAAAATAGACATAGTTCTCCAAGTGCTCATTACCCTATGTCTAAAGTTAGATGAGTTGTGTGGTCCCACCAGCTCTTTAAATCAGAAATCAGGCACATTTGAGTGAGTTTTGGTGCTGAGATCAGACTGCTGCATTTAGACAGTTTGAGTATGGCATGAGGCTTCTCTCTGTTTACAGAGGTTTTAGCTGAACCAAGTGACTTAAGATGTTTTAGTAAAGGTATTAAACCATCCAAGTGCATGTAGGAGCTGCTGTGCCAAGGCTGAGTGGAAGTATTTAAAATTTTCTTAGATGCCTGGTAGAAGACAGTTGCAGTGGCTGAAGTCAATGTAAATTAGAATATGTCCAAGTGTGCCTGGTATAGAGAACATTTGGGTTTTTAAAAAAAATTCTTCTGTTTCTACTTTGCAAAATTTAAGATGTATTTTTGTTTTACATTTTTTTTTATTTTGAAATGGTTTAGCTGCAGTATATAAAAAAAAAAGAATTTTGATCTGATCCACCAGTTTTGGCTTTATACTGTAAATGATTCCTGTGAGGGAAGCACGTCACAATACAAACATCAAAACTGGACTATTTGTCAGAGCATCTAATATTTTTCATTTTACAATCTAGAGAGAGTATAACCACAGTGTCAAAAGCACAGAGGGAAAAATCGTTGTTAAAGAGCTTCAGTGAAAGTTTTGCATTTATTTAGGCAAATGGAAATATGCACAATGACTGCATAGAGCTGAACAGCTCTTGGACACAGGGTTGTTAACAAGTTTCAAAAACACTGCATCATTAGGAAGACAAGAAGTAGGAAAGCAGGATCTAGCTTTCTTATTTCTGGATATTTATGACTTGTATAAATGTCAGAGGCCAAATAACTGACTTTTATTGGTAATAGCCTGAACTGTATTACAATGTGTATACGTAGTTGTTACGGCAATACATCAGCAAGCTGCCACGCTGGGTCTGACCTGGTTATATGGATTACAATGGGGTGATATGCAGGCTCAGGAGTTCTCTTTGGATAGGACCCTTTGTGCCCTTTACTTATAAAAGATATAGATATATGTAGTCAACTGCTATAATGAGGAACCATAAAACATCTAATTCAGCAGGAAACGCAGCATCTTCAGTGCTGATACAATCACTGTTCAACAAATAGAAATTGAAAAAGAGACTTTTCTCCTAGGAAAATTTTATTTTGTAATATGTGCCTCATCTAGAGCATGTACTGGTGAGTCAACAGTGCAAGAATTTTATGCAGCTTATCTAAAATCATGCCATATTGTGCTCTGTGCTGTAGTTTTCTGTTATTTCAAAGATCAGGGCAATTAAGATTGCTCACCTGTGATTAAGGATTGTTCCTCTCCACTGTTAAAGGCAGCCTACACCAGTACACTGAGGTTTGTCTGTACTGATCCTTTCCACATTAATATTTTCAGTACACACATGTTTCTGTTGGAGAAGTGCACATATACTTCTTAGTGCTTCAAAGCCTATGGTTCTGGTGCAGTTATTAGTATTTTAGCACTGCATACCTTCTTTGATTTGTTACTTCTAAGATCTTCCACTGTCTAATGCCAGGTAGCCTTACCTGCTGGAACTCAGGGTCTTTCTTAGAAATGCTTGAAACCCAAGCTCTCTCTTTGCCCCTTAGTGTTTCATACTTTTGGGGTATAGGAGCTGAATGCTTTCATTTTAAAGATGCCTCATTCAAAATGAGGAAGCTTTCAGATGGAATCCATATGGAAAGCTACCTGATCAGAAACACAGTTCCTACCATGTCTAGCAAAGTGAAAGAAGTCCCACAGATGCACGGGAAGTGCAGGACTGTCAGTGCATTGGGCCTGTGGGTACTGTCCCTTGATGTAACCTTTGGGCTTAGAGTTCAATATCACAACCTATGCAGGAGAGATTGAGAGAAAAGACTACACAGAGGCTATTAAAGGGTAAGAAGTTCTCCATTTCTGTTAGTCTTGATATCTACAGAATTGAGGTTAGATCTAGCAGACCCAGCTGACAGATGATTATA
The DNA here is from genome assembly GCA_013397115.1 of Edolisoma coerulescens. NCBI lineage: Eukaryota > Metazoa > Chordata > Aves > Passeriformes > Campephagidae > Edolisoma > Edolisoma coerulescens. Next base: position 1,302,994 of record VWZW01003558.1, on the reverse strand, counting down.
CCTGAAAGAATTTGAGAAGCAAGTCATTTTATGATAAAGAAATATTTTGTCTCCATTGCTAAACCACACTCAGTGCCACTACCAGGCTTAAGGAAAATTTTACTGCTCCTGATCTAGAGCAATCTAGACTTCTCCTTTCTAATTATATATGTTCTAAGTACACTGTATCTATACAGTTTAAAATTAAGACAGATTTTAAATCTAAAAATAAAGATGAGGTTTTGAATAGTCTCAGAAAAGAACAAGTTATTTCCAGAACTCATTCAACTTTTATGATCACTTCCATGTAATGAATGGAAGTTCTCCTAAAAATACTGATGTACCATTACCTAATTAAACTATTTCACGCAGTACAACCTCAGAAGCCTGGATGCTTCTAGATTCAGTCTCTAGTAAATGTACCTACCCACTGGTAGAGCAGGGAGTTCAGAAAATACCTGATTTCAGAAAGTGCTGCAACTGAAATTATACTGTTTCTCATGCTAATACAGATCAGTCAGTATGGATGGAAATAGAAAAGGTCAGCTCAAAAAGAGGAAATTTGTCTTCTTGCCACAGGCCTTTATTTGCATTCCAATTGAACCTATTTTGAAGATTTTTTTCTGTGAATCTAATGAACTCTTGTACAGACCCGTGTAGAGGTGTGGATTTCAGAAATGTCCAGAGGGCTCAGTGGAATGAGAATATCTTTCCTGGGGATAGGATTCAACCTTTCTCAAGGACTAGACAGAGGAGACCTGGTATCTGATTACATGCCACAAATCCCCATGTTTAACTAGCACTTGGAATCAGGTTCCTCTGTGATCTCATGGGCTGTTCTCAGAAAGGATCGGTATGGGGCAAAATTTCTCCCAGAAAAAAAATCAGCTGCACCTTGATGTAAGTCTTACCTCTCTGATTTCTGCTAAACTTTGCCTTCTCTTAGTCACAGACTCTTTAAAGGAGGTGTGAAGGCATCATAGAAAGGCCTCAGTGGTACCACCAAGCTGGCAAGGTGCTCACCAGCTCACTTGCAGGTGACACAGCACAGTCCTGTGCCCAGGTGGGCCATCACTCCAGGTGAGCTTCCACAGCCAGGGACATGACATAGCCCCTCTGGCCTCTTCTGCTCTGACCAGGAGAGATCAGGTCTGGTCCTTGGCACCTGCACACCTCAAAGAGAGGGAGTACCTCCTAAGCACAACCTGCAAGGGTAGTGCTACTACAGTTCTTTTAATTTTAATGTATATTGTGTTTATAAGTAGTCAATGGCATGCGAGGATTAATGCTTAAAGCAGCATATGCTGGTTGATTGTTAGAAGTGCTATTAAAAGTGATAGTGCTCCAGCTATAAATGGATGCAATTTAATGGATAGTATTAGTAGCAGAGCTGTTCAGCTGAAGCCATGGCTAAAGGGACTCTGGTTTAATAACTTTCTAATTACATCTGTATAAGCTGGGTCACTTAGCAGCAAACTGACAGGTTTACATTTCCTTATATACTAGGTATTGCTCTGTGTATTAGCCCCACACTAGAATTGCAAATAGAAAATAATTGGGTTGCTTTTTTAGCCTCCCCAAATGATTTAAATTAATGGCAGCACAGATCAACACAATGCCTTCATGTGTGTGATTTTAACCTTCATTGATTTTTGCAGTTCCAGGGCAGCATGACATTGGCCAGAGAGCCATGCTGATGTGACGGCTGCCGAGCCGAGCGCTGAAAGGAGGTTTATGCAGTATTAGATTAGTTCCTGGTATTCAAGAGCACACATTATGGAAAACCGAAGGCTCAGTTCTCCAAATTATAAGTGTTTGGTGTTATTCCTCAAGGCAGAGAAATTTTTTATCATTCTGTTATTAAGTATAATTCTGTTTATGAACCGCTGGGAGCAGCTTTGCACAAGGGTTTGAAATCCCTGAAGGAAATCTGATGCCCGGCCGAGATGCATCAGGAAAGTTTTCAGAAAGGATAAGTGGGAAGGTTGCAGGAGCTATAAACAAACAGGCTCGTGGAGGCTGTACCTAACATCTTCCACATTTAGCGCACTTTAAATTGTATTAATTGCAGTCGTGCCTGTTACCATGACAGCTAGGTGCTACAATTACCTCACACCTCAGGGAATTTCATGCTTAGTACAGCATTCTGAGTCTTCTTCCTGCTATTTTGTTTTTATTTTGCTACTTTTTTGGTACTTTGGAGAAGTATTGTAGAAAGCAGAGCAGAGATGTCCCTTGAAAGAAAAAGGCATCTTTATACTCCCAAGGCACCACGAGCCCTGTTTAGCCATGTCCTGAGGAACCAGTAAAACATAATGATCTCTGTGGGGATCAAATGCAGTGAGTGAGGCTGAGATTTCCTTTATAGCTGCCCAGGATGGCCAGGACCCGTGAGAAGAGCTCCTCAGTGAGAAGGACATGCTGCACTGTAAAATGACTCTGACAAAAAGCTTTACAGGGTGAAAGCTACAACATCCTCTCATCCAGAGGGATTAGCCTGAGGTCTGGCTGTGAGCTTCTGCATAATCTAGGCATTTCAGCTTCAGGGTAAGGCCGCAGCAAAAAAATTTATTTAGAAAGAATGTCCTTTTCCATTGGTATACTTTTGAATTGGAAAGCTGGTTGCAGTAACCAGGTGTGCTGGGCACTGGGGTATCAGAGCAGGGCAGGGATCAATGCTGCAAACCCAGAGACAGAAGGATAGAAGGAAGAGGCTCACTCACAGTGCTTGAGAAAATACATCTGTTAATCCCTTCTTTAAGGTGTTAAGCAGGCTCAGCTGTCATGCAAGCCTTGTGCGGGTGATCCACTACAACATATTTCCACAAGTAGCTGATTTGAAGCTCACTTACTGTACAATATCATTTTGAAGAGTGTTGTAAACAAAGAGATATAGGCTAGGCAACATCCTCTGGGCAAACGTGAACCCTTTAGACTGAAGCTGGGGATTCAGGCATTTACACCCAGCCAGCAATAGTTCATGGATCAGGTTTCCAACCTGACGTAGCAGCAGTGCTGTTTTATTTGAGTCTGTCAGCATTTTCACATCATAAACCTCAACATTGCAGTATATCTCAGCTGTTTCTAATCCCTGAGAACAGAGACTTGGCATATAAATTGCTAACCCATATATTAATTTGAGTAGAAGACGATAAAGCTATGTCTAAATTATACAACAAATTATATTGATTTTATTTCAGTTACACACACGCTGTCTGCCAAAGTCCTGTAAAATATGTTTTTCGCTACGAGGAATTGCATGTTCATTACGTTTTACATGAATTGATGTCTTTTATATTGTTTTTAAATGCTTTTGAAATAGCCATTTTGTTTACATCGAATACACTTTAGCTAATATTCTATTTCGTACATCATTACTCACTAATATTAGAATGGCAGCTGTGAACCAAATGAAGATCCTTTGGCTTTGGCCTTGTTCTTAATTTATGTAAAGGTTTGCTAAAACTTTATTTTGAATCTGAAAGCCATGATTTACAGAATTTGCTGACAAAAATGCACATGTCAGTGAGAGCCCAAAAGATTATTATTGTTCAAATGTCACAGCATTCAAATATTGGTGAGATTTCTAACAGAAATAATAAAAATATGTATTTTTAATCTTGGGTATTTACAGAACATTGGTTGGTTTTGACCTTAATCGGTTGCTGGTACATGTTTATTTACCTGTGTGCTGGGAGAGGACTTGATTGATTATTTCTTTTAAAAGGTGGAGGAAAAATCCCTGGCAGACAGAAAAGAACCTCCAGCAAACAGAAATGATGTACTTAGGATATGCAAAACATAAGTGTGCTCCATTCTGTATGTAATACTGCACTCACATGATAGCTTGACAAAATCAAATTTACTTCACCTGCCTTCTAATGAATTTTTCTGCATTCTAAAAAGATAGTGCTATTGTAGCCAGAGTGAGTAACATTTGGTATATTAGCATATACCAGTCCAGAAGTCACTGAGTTTTCTCATGACTAGGGAGTTTTTACAGAGATGCTAATTCAAGCTGCACAATTGTGAGACAAGTCAGATTCTCCACTGATCTAAATCAGCTCAGGGCTTTCTCTTTCCCCCCTCAACCTATACTGCCCAAACAGACTACCAAGAAGTAGTGGTTTTCAGCCAAAAAACCCACAAGTCAAAGTCTTTGGGGATAAGCTGTCGAGTAATGAGTGATCCTGAGCTCCAGGTACTGTTACTTAGCAACTTCTGAGAATGGATTAACCTTCTGTGGGCATCCCTTGCACTGCTTTTTGTACTCATTCATATAGCCAGGTGTAAGTCTCCTGCAGATCAATCAGAGCTTTCCCTGAAAGAAATCCAAGTATTGCATTGCACATCCTGTGCAGTGAGCTGGGTGCAGCTGAGATAAACCGAGCAGCAGTCCCAGCACATCACAGTTGATCTGCCCATGAAAAATAATGCAGATGTACCTCAAACACCCTTTTCATGTATAGATCATCTTACAGGACATAATCCAGGGCTTCACTATTATAATCATTCCTAGTTAATATATGTGGTAATGTATTTGTTATAGCACATAAACCAGAATAGCCTGACGCATGTGCAGTTATTTTTTCTCTCAGATTTCGAGCCTGTGCTTTGGTCAATCTCACCAGCTGTTTAAAAATCCTCAGCAATAAGCCAACTTTCCTTTTCTTCTGCTGCACCCCCCAAAAAAGAGTATACTTTGGAAAGTCATACGTGGCAAACTATGTTAGACAATAGAGTGCAGTGTGGAGACTCCTTTTGAAATGAGACTCACCTGTAGGTCAGTGTTGTCTATTATTTTGTTATCTGCTCTTCTGATGTAAATATAAAATCTCCATGAATATTAATGGTAGTTTCTTGCGAATTGTCTAAACAGGAAAGAACAGACACTATAAAAACCAATTCATTTGACATGACAGGTAAAATTCCTTATGCTGTAGTAATTTGTCAGAACCATTCTTTATGCCTCAGAACAAAATTACTGCTTTCACAATTGCTGTGCTTTTTATTATCTTTTGTGTAAATAGTTATATTCACCATGTTAACTTTCACTTAACATTATTTGGGGTCACAGAAATGGTGATTGGAAGGGACATGAGCAGGTCTAGGCCAAACTCCAGTTCAAACTGCAGCTACTGCCCACACATTCTCAGGTCAGTCATGGTTTGGTCCTCCTAAGTCTTGAGAACACCAAGGGTGGAAATTCCACAGCCTGTTTTGGGCTATCCTAATCTCCCAGGCAACAGCTGGTGACCACTGTCCTCATATGTCATCTACCACTGCTGCAGAGAGTTTGGCTTTGCCACCTCTTCAATTAACCCTTAAGTGGCTGCAGGATGCTATAGGTTGCCCTTTTTACCTGTCTTTATCAAGTGTTCAATTAATTTAAGAGTACAAGCATTTCCCTAACGTGCTTTTTGTTCGTGTTGTTGTTTCTGGCCTGACTGTTTGATTGTTGTGTATGCTCTGCTCAAGCCGCTAAGGGGAATTTTCTCTACAGCTTGTTCCCGCAGTTTCCTGTACTACATATTTTCTGGTGCCAGTGGGGAACACAAGGCTAAAAGCATCTGTGCAATCAAAAGGTTCCTCCACCCTCTGATGACTGATTTCAGTAGGTGCAGATAAAGATTTCAGTGATAGCGATAGGAAAGGCCAGGCACAGATTGTAAATGCAAGTTAAGAAGAACACCACAGTAATATTTTGCTCATCTGTTTTGGCACGGAAACAGTCAAGAAAGATTAGACTCAAAGGCTTCCTGCCTTATTTTTTCCCCCTCTTTCATTAACCTGGATGGCCAGCAGGTGATAGCAATTTATGCAAATCCTTTTCTCTATACAACATTTTACCTTTTGACAATAGCCAACCAAGCAGATGACACCGCTACAGACAAGAGGGTTTTGAAGACCCAATTTAAAATCTGAAATACCATATATTTTTCAAAAGCTTTTCTAAGGATAAGATAAGAGTATAATCCCTTAGTTTGGTGCAAATATTTTAAGACTCTGTGTTTCTAAAATCCAATTTGAATTAGCCTTGAAATTTAAAGCTGTTTATGTCTACTGAACCAAAAGGCACTGTGTGATGCATATAATAGAAAGTATTGTACACTTGCTCTATATCTCCTCCCCTTCTGACACTGGTCTGCAGTATTTGCCAAGAAAATCATCCAAAGGCAAAATGTCATAACATCAGGAAAAAAAAATTTAAAAGCTAGTCCCTTTGCAACAAAGGACTTACAAAGCTTCCTTTTCCTTAGGCTTCTCTAGTCTTACAATTTATTAGGAACTCTCGTCATCAAATATGCTTAGGATAAACTTGACATTTTGGGTAAAGTTATTTCCAATAGCATGTTGTATAAAACGCATCTTGATGCTCATAACAGCTTGGACAAGTCTGCTGCACCTTTGAGAATCAGCACTTTGGGAATCTGCATGCTGATATGACTTGAGAGAGGAAGGCCCAGCACATAATGAGATGTTGACTTGCTCTCACATCAAATCACACATTATTTAAGAAACGAGAGGAAAAGGTTGGGCAAACTGTCATGGATTCCTTCACTCCCAATCAGCTTGCCCACACTTTTGCCTGAAATAGGCTTCTCTGTCAAAGTTTTCCTACTTTCAGGATCTATCAATTGTTCTCAAAACTCCTGATACTTTAGGTGCTGGAGTAAATTACCTCTTTGTGACTTAAAGTATTCCTTTAGATACAATGCAGATTTAATTTCTCACCAATGAGGTCAGAATAATGAGGACACAATTCATAAGCACTACTTCTGAAAGTAACTTTCTTCTATGTATAATTAGTTTAAAAACTCTCAGTAATGACAACTAGTTTATTAACCAAGCCTACATGTGAGAAATTCACCATGCAGGTTACTCATTCAATGAATAGGGTTTGCAGATAGAGTAGATGAACCATAAAACTGACCAGGAACTTCCTAAGGAAGCCAAAGAGGATTAATTCACATATCTTTAAGGAAACACAGAAAATTGGGTGATCAAGGTGGGGATTAAAACCTTGAAGCTTATTCTACTTGTAGATTTTTATCCACCGGACAGATTTCAAGAAAAATAAAACAATAATAGTTGGAGACATTGCCCATGAACAATGCCTTATCTTCTGACCTGTAGATCATCAAGGACATGGCACGACCAGATTCAATTTCCATGCTTTGAGAAATATACTGACATGTCTGGTCTCCTGGAAGTTGTTGTAACTCACCCGCATGTTCTCAGATGCTTTCTTTCAAGCTGTCCTGTTGAAGTTGTTGCATTGTACATGGAGTAATTAAATGATTGTTGGGCTAGAAGGGGCCAACATCACAAAAATCATATATTCATGGGCTGATTTGGGCTGGAAGGCGTCTTTAAAATCACCTGGTTCCAACCCTCCTGCCATGGGCAGGCACAGAGGGACACCTTCCACTAGACCAGGTTGCTCAAAGCCGCATCCAACCTGACCTTGAACCCCAGGCATGGGGCATCCATAACTTCTCTGGGCAACCCATTCCAGTGTCTCACCACCCTCACCATAAATAATTTCTTTCTTATATTGTATCTAAATCCACACCTTTTTGATTTAAAACTGTTACCCCTTTTCCTATTACTAGATCCTTTTTCCATCTTTTTTAAATGCCCCCTTCAAGTACTGACAGGCCACAGTAAGATCTTCCCAAAGCTTTCCATTCTCCAGGCTAAAAACCCCAACTCTCTCAGCCTTTCCTCATAGGAGAGGGACTCCACCCCCCTGATCCATATGTGTCTGTTGCTAAACAAGTATACATATGGCTAAAACAAGGTAAGGTAGAAGGAAACTGTAGCAGTGCCTTTGACAGCCTTTATAGTGGCATCTCCCTGAGTAGTTTTGTTATTTCAAAATTCATTTTAGCATGGATAACAATGTAGATCCTATCCTGGGTGTCACCAAATCCCTTTTAAAAGTTGCAAAGATCCTCCTGGCAGAGTACAATGAACACACCTGCCATCTGCTTCCTACATCTGTAGGTGATGCTTGTGTTCAAGGGCTAGTACCTGTTACAGCTACTTTGGATTAAACTGCAGAGATGACCTAAAAACTGGTGGCTTAACAAAAGAGACACTTAAAGCAAATAGATAATCAACAAAGCTTTATTTACATGGTATCAGGCCATTGTATTAATGTTTTAAATATATGGCTCTTTGTCTCATTCATCTGTGCCCAAGTGGGAAAAAATCTGTTAACAAGTGTACCTTCCTAATGAAAATAATATGAATAAGAAAAAATCTTCTTAAGCTTTAAAAGTAAATGTCATGATCTATGTAAAAGTTAGTCTTTTGATACTGTTTGTGAGACCAACATCTTATTGAATTACCTTTGTGCTACTTTTCCACTCTCTAAACCTCACTCTTCAAAGCTTTGTGGCTGCACATTGCTGTGTGAATAGGCTTATGGATGCTATGAACTCTTAACAAAAAATCCATTATAATGATACTTTGCTGTTTCAGGGATATTCACTGTATAACAATCCTAATGATTCTGGTGAAGTAATAGGTATGGAAATGCTGGGTAGAAGATAGCTTCTCCCTACTTGAGTTGCTATATGAAAGGTTCTGGCTCCGGTTATTGATGATCTAACCACCTGCAGCACTTAAACTTGCTTTTTACTTTTGTCCCCAGCAGTAGTCCCATTGCATTCAGTAGGACTGCATACATGATTAATCTGATCAAGGTCTAATTAGTGAAAGAAGTGCAGCCGCTGGTGCTGCAGACAGAAGGCTGTGCCCTGAGCCTGTCTTCCAGACACATTTTTAACCCCTGTACCTTTATCCATGCACCCACACAGGCACGAGCTGCATGCAGAATGTTATTCTGAGCAAGCATTTAAATCCGGATGTAAAATAGTTTCATAGTTTGCATCCTCTGGAGAGCCAGACAAAAACTATCCATTTTGATTCTAGAATATTTCAGTGGCCTAATCCGGACCATTTGGTGAATGCAGAGATCCCTTTCAAGGGGAAAGTAACAAGTGAATATTTATTTGTCCTGCTTTTGAAACAACAAGAACTTCTTCCGTCAGCAGTTAAGGGCTCAGTTTCTCCATGAAGTGATTAAGGAGCAAAGTTTCTCTGGCCCTGTGTGGAGCCACTGGAGAAAGAAAAAGATATGTCTCCTTAAAACACTTCAGCCCACAGCCAGGGCAGACTCATTATTTTCCGTCGCCCAAGTAGCCTACAGAAACTAGTTACCCAATTTAACCAGCCAGGGAAGGTGCCTCAGGTTGGATAATCTCAATCTTTCAGGTCTTTTGCTGCTAAGCTCCATTGCAAACGCACACTGATTGTAATGATTATCTGCAATATTTAGTGCTGCATGTTTTGCAGAATAAAAAGCAGTGACTGAGCTTTGGGGTCCTTTTTTTTTTTTGTTAAAACAGTCACAGTCTGATATGCCAAAGATGCTTTTGTCCCATTTCCTAATGTGGCAGGGTATAAAAAGCATTTAAGTTCTTGGGGAATTATTAAATGAATATTTTAAAGGGGGTTGGTTTTTTCTGTAAAAACTGTTACTGTTAAAAAAAAAAAAGCCTACCTATATTTTGATTCTCAAGCTCCAAATTATCATGCAGGTATTAAATAGTTGAAGTAGGTAAGCAGTGGGGGTAAACTGGAGAACTGGCTAATGGAACAACTGGGAAGTAGGAGAGTTGGCTGATGAAGTCTCATAGTACAGGTGTACATGACATGAGTAACTGCACCGAGATGACTCCATAAATCATCCTGTTCATGAAAATGCTGGTGAGTCCTTAAAGCATTGTGAGTTTTTGTGGGCACTGTAAAGTCATGCTAAGTGAATATTCCTGATTTGATGTTGACAGTGACTTTCCTTCCAACCTTTGACAAATTTCACTCATTCAGTCAGGACAAGGAACAAAATACTGTCTTAATTAAATGCCCAACTAAATGAAAGAAATTGTGAGTATGTAATAATTAAAAGGAAAAGTTCGTATAATAGTTCAGATAAAAATTTTCAGATTCTGAATATTTGGAAAATATTTATGAATTATAAATGAACAGCTAGAAAATTAATTATTGACTTGTGAATTATTTACTAACTAGAACAGATGTTAAAGTTCTGCATTATTTATTATGATGCATTTATTTCAGTGCTGAGTATAACCTATGAAAATAATAGCGATACTAAAACTGTATTATTTAAACAGGTTGATGAGTTGTAATTATTATCCCTATTTAACAGGGGAGTCAACTAAAAAACACGGGGAAGGAGATTTTCAAAGTGCCCAAGGGTTGAGGGTTCCACAAGTCTAATAAAAATTAATGAGAGTTGCACTTCTGAATCCCTTGGGTGCTTATGAAAAATCTTTCATTGGGAGGTTAAATTGCATTCCCAAGAGAAGTCAAGAGCTTGAAATAGAGCCTGAGAGTTCTGATCCCAACTTAAATTTGCTACTGATTGTATCCAATGTCTCCTCTGTTTTGGGGCTGGGGCTTTTGTCATGATATTGGAATGTAAGAGTCATTAGATACCAGGCCTTCCTAGCTAGACCAAGCAGTTCATCCCTCTGGACCAGCCTGCAGGTAACAAATTCATTGTTCACATATTCATATTTTTGGGGTTTGCCAAGCAATTATTACGTCTTTATTTTTTTCTCTTTCTCCCCAAGACTGCATTGAAACAGAAGGTTCTTTTTGTTATTTTTAGATTAAGCTAACCATACCTTAGCAGCTGTCTCATTAAACTCTAGATTTTTCATCTTATGGGTGGAGTTGACTTTGCATACCCTTGACATAAGATCTGAGGAAGATTATGAATTGCAGTGTTGGCACTGCAATGATACAAGTAACCATTCAGCCCTCCTGAAGATCTCTTCGGATCCTCACACACACAACAAACACCCCCCGCCAAAAAAAAATTCATTTCTGTCCCTTAGTATTTTGGTTTTGGTATACTTCACAAAGCCACCTTTGTTTATTCCTGCTTTATGGCACCTGTTACAGGAATCTGTCTGAACATCTGTCTATTAGCTGTGATATTTAAATTAACTGCATTGTGTCCCTCTTGCTTATTGTTCATCCAGGGTAAAAATACTTGGAAAATACTTGGACATCTCGCTTAATTTATTTTTTCTGTGCCTGATCTTATTTTCAAATTTTGTTAGTAGTATTCTATCAAAGTCTTGCAGTAAGCCTGGAGATCTGACCCTACATTCAGTGAGCTCATGTTACTTCTGTTAGCTAGAAATCCACACAGTCCAGAGGCAGCTCTCTTTTGGTGGTCCCAAAGGGGAGTCACACTTTCTTCAAAAAGGATGTGACATCTTTGAATACCCACCTATAACTTTCAGCCTGGGCCACAAAGAAAAATGTAGAAAATGGCTATGGTAGCACAAGAAAACCTATATATGTGATTTTTTTTTTTCTTCTGGTTTGTATTCAGCTGTGTAGGGAAACAGATGTCACAATCTTCACAATTTATACGGTAACTTTTGGCTAAAAACTTGAATGCATCTTATAAATTTTAATGAATTGAACTCTACAACAGCCTTGTGAGGGATTGAAGTTCTGCCATGTCCATTTTACAAATAAGAAAACTGAGGAACTGATAAATGTAATAACTTGAGAAAGATTATACCAAGTGTCATGGGCAGACATGGGAAGAAAACTAGAAACTCAATGCCCACTTATCACTTCACCTTCTCAAGGTCCAAAAACATATGGAAATCTGTAGAACAAAATGCTTTGCTGTCATTGCTAGCTCTGGAGGGCTTTTTATGCTGCTCTGATGAGATCTGGCTTGAACGTGAAGATGGAAATCAGCCTGTCCTCTTCCCATTCATCCTTTCATCTCCATCTGACCCACTGTGTGCCAACAAAATACTTTCGCTTGAAAAGGAGAGGATAATGTATGAAATTAAATATTTTAATTTGGGGATGAGCACCTTGGAGGATTCAGAAAGGGCCGATAAACCCTGTAGTTAAGGAAGGTATTGATTGATCCCCTCATCTGGAGTAGGTGCACTGGTACCAACCCCAGTCGTGGATTTATTGGTCCAGCTGTGTGATGGTTTTACGCCAGTGTGATTTTCCTTGTGTGGCCAGAATACAAGAGGATGAACAGGGCTCTCCATGAAGGTGCCTTTTCCTGACCCCAGACAGGCATCTTGATTTCTCCTTCTAGTGTCCCAATCAGCCCATAAAATCCACAGTTCCCCTCCTATCTGCCTAAATCTCCCCAGCTAGCAGCTTTAGCCTATACCTACCAATAAAAGCCTATGATATCAACTATGTTAAAATCCTCTAGGCTTTAAAATAAACCTGTTGTTGTTGGGCTGATGATATTATTAGGCACATGTACGGAAATAAATAAAATGTTTACACCTTTTATTTTTCCGGAGGTCTCTCTAATCCTCTTTAATTTCAGTTGTTTAAAAAAAAAAAAAAAATCCTGTCTTTTCTTTAAAATCAAATGGAGGCCTATTCTTATTGAAATGAGGTGCATAAATCATTCTGCCAGGACAAGTTGTTCAGATCTGATCATCACAAAAAAATAATAATAATCTGCTATATAGAAATTAGTGTGAGCACACATTTTCTACTGTGAGGGGCAAAAGTGATCTATAGAAAAAAAAATTCTCTGCTGGGATCCTTTTTAATAAAGAGAAGCAGCAAGCCACTGGAGAGGTGTTAAAGTCATAGCACATCTTAGTCACAAGGTTTAAAGCTGAATTTCAACAAAAGAGATATTAAGGAATGGTTTGGTGTTCCTCTAAGTAAAATCTGTTGCACCACACATATTTCATAACCATTTAAAGAGTTTTAATGACAAATAGATTGATATTAATATTTTAAATTAATGTATAACTAAGAGTCCTTGATTTTTTTCAATGATAAATAATCCAGCAGTCCAGTAGATGATGAATGTCCCTGCTCTGAGAAGCTTGAGAGCTGACACTCTGAGGAAAATGCATGATGCAGCTGCTGCCCCTGAAACCTGGGGCTGAATTCAGTGCAGGGTTTAGGAGCCTACATCCAAAACTGTAGCCCAGCTGTCCTCAGTTCTCTCTCCTTCAGTGATTGCCTGTCGTTCTGCACGTCTCTGGATGATTATGAAGGTCTTGCAGCATTTGTGTTTGGTTTCTTCAGTGGTCACATGCAGTCAGTGCCTGGTGAGGGCAGCCCAGTGCCTTTGGGAAGGCTCGTCTGCAGCAGCCGAGAGCATAACATCCAGTCTGAATCTGCATTTATATGAAAATATCAACTTTTATAACTGCATCTGCAATTATTTGTGTTATCCACATCAGGTCTCTCTGCAAGCGAGCCTGGCTGGCCAGTTTGCCCCGTGATGGCCCCGCGATGTCTCTGCTCAGAGGTGGTGATGGGCTCCAGCGCTCGGGCACAGCCACTTCTCTGTGAGAGCTCAGAGACGTGCTAAGGCACGAGCTCTCCCCACTCCACCCTTACACACTTCTCCGGTGCGTGAGTCTCAGCATGTGACAAAAAGTTCTGGGTCTGAGCATGGGCTGAGAGCAGCTTTTAGAGGCACAGAGGACGGTTCCGAGGTGATCCTTTGCTTCTCTGCTCTCAGTGCCTTGATGTGCAGGGAGCAGGACTGGGCTGGAGGCTGCAGGCGCTGCCTCCTGCCCTGCTGCTCAGCGCCGTCTTGATCTCGGGTGTGCGAGTTCCTGCAAGTCGTGACTCCCCTCCCTCCGAGCAGCACCACGTCTGCTGCCAGCACCCTTCTCTCTCTCCTGAAAAAGGGCACGGCTCCAGTGCCTAAGGAGCCCTCCCCCAAGGAAACACCATCAGGGAGCGGGAAGGAAGGGATGCCCCCCAGCTCCGAGCAGCAGGAGGGGAGCTGCAGCACCGCTCTGCAGCTCTGCAATTCGCAGTGACCTGCTGGTGCAGCCACAGCAGCTGATGGACCAACGCTGGCAGTCCAGGTTTCCTCACCTGAGAGACGCAGTGGCTCAGCCTGTATTCGCCATTCAGGGAGTTTACCCTTGAAAATTATGATTTGTAATTGTAGCTCTAAACCACACACTATAACTGTGAGGCAGTACAGTTGTCTGATTTCTTCTCCCTAAAAAAGCACTTTGGATTTATTCCCTTTCTTAGCCACTGGGAAGCAATTTGTAACATTCCTGTTTTGTAGCTCTTGATTACAATGAGGTCCAGCTCTCTGGCCAAATGCAGAGTTTATTTTGTTTAACATCCATTTTGATAAATGTGTTAACAAATTGCAATCAAAACTGTATTTTGTTTATACACTCTTCAGAAATTCTCTTCCTCTCCTTAGCAAATGTCATTAGTGACACAAAACCAGGACTAAAGCCTAACTTTTGGATCTCTTAATTTAGGGTTGTTATAGGTATAAAGCAACAGAGCCTTCATAGTCTTGGATCCATAGTATTCTCCTTAAATTCTGTTCTGCACAACAGAAAGGAAAAGTCAGGGCTCTGTAGGAAACCCACAGAAGTATAGCAGCTTAAAAATAAATAATGACCTTGATGATCTGTTTCTTGGTTTTCTGCTCGTTATCCTTCAGGCAGATGAATTGCCTTTTAAAATCTGCAGTGGTATGGAGAGGTTGTTTCAAAGATATAAGTGGTGAGATGGAATGGGAGCTGCCAAGAGAAATCAGAAACTGGTCTGATATTCTGTTAGAAGGTGTCTGATAGGGCAAAGAGTCAGAGCTTGTTCCTAAGCATCTCCCCTCTACTGCTCCATCAGCTGAAGTAACCTGGGCTTCGGAGTAAAAGCTTTGGCAGAGCCAAATTCCTACCAAGGAAACTGGGTCATATGCTGTATTTTATCCCAGCTCTGCATTTATTGCAAGTAACCAAGTGCAGTGGGGAAATTTCTTGTGAAAGAGCCCAATTGTAATAAGGAGTCCTATTGAAAAAAGTGCCAGATGAAATGGCTGGGATGAGAAGTCATTTGCAACCTTACTCCATCTCTTGTTTCCATGCGGATGAATGCTCAAACTCATTAAGAGTATGCAGGATTCACAGGTATGGATTCATGGATAAGACAGAAGAACTTTGGTCTTCTTCCTGAGACATTTCCCATTTTGAGGGAGCACTCAAAGTGAAAAGGGGGATCTCTACAAAGAAGCTTGATGTTCTTATTTTAATGCACTCATGTCATATTCCTATCCTGAAGGAGTTCCCTTTCCCATAGAGGCTGGGAAGAATCGATACACAGCCCCTCTCCTGCCTCTCTGATGCAAGGGAATCCTCGAGGACCTGCCTGCCCCAGCCCTGCAGTTGGTTGAAAACTGCAGTGTCACAAAGCAACTGGAGTGGGCCAAGATCCAATGCTCATTCATGGATGAGATAAACTGATGCAGAAAGATATCATTTTTCTTTGTCGTACACATGATAGTCATGTTTCCAAACCCTGCAATTTCAGAATTGTGTAATTGTCATATAATGGTAATCATGGTTGTTACTCTATGTTATGCCAAGGGGGGAAAAAGAGTAGGAAATTTGTTCTGTGTGAAACTACCAGATTGAGGTATACAGCAGACACATGAGCTTGTGTCTACATTAATTTACCCACTTGACTGCATCTTAAATTTCATATCTCTTCTATCATCCTCCTAATTAAGCCCTAAGTAATTTAAAGCTTTGAGGTGGACTACTGTTTTATTTCTAGCTGTGGTGCATGGAAGTGTGATTCATACGTGTGAATAAAAATAGATGAGGACAGACCTTCCCCAGAGTAAATTGTTACAGCTCCGGAGATTTGTCTCTCAGAGAGGAGACAGGAGAGGTGGCATAGACATTTTTGTCGTGATTTTAGGGCAAAGTGTGTTGCTGATATGGCAAAGCTACAGGACCACGCAGAAGGGGCTTCAGGGCTGAAGCTCAGGCCTTTGAGTTAGTCCCATTTCATATCTCTTTGTATCAAAAGGCAGATGAATGATGAGGTAAACACAGAAAAATTCTCACAATTGAGAAATTAAATACATCCTGCTGAAGAAACAAGGTGAGGAGGGCTACTGAAGAAACTAGCCACTCCCTTTAGCAAATTTTTCACTTCATATAAAAATAGCCTATGCTCCGGTGTGTGGTCAATGGGGAGCTCTCTGCCAGGGCAGCTTCAGCACATTAATCACCTGCCTTTGATATCCAGATATGAAGTCCAGCTCTCATAGGTGCCCCAGAATGTTATGGCACTGAGTCTATAAACCAAAAAATGTGTTTTGCTGATCCAGACAATGTTGAACAACTGCGTTTTGAAACAAACAGATCTACTGCTATGTGAAACTCCTTCTGTGGCACTGAATAGAAGCATAATTACCAAAGATTTCAAATCAACTTCCAGCTGAAAACTTGCCACAATATGCTTGTGTTTCATAACTAAACCTTTCCCTTCAGTCCGTGCTGGCAGTGGCATGTTTCTGCCTCTTGCTAATGCCTAATGAGCAAAGCCTGTTGTCCGCGTGGCTAGGCTACAGTTTGGGGTAAAATTCAGACTGTGACCCTTCATGAGAGTGCTGTTGATGAAAAATCATATCTAAGTATATAAATGATACCTAAATATTTCCAAAACCTGTTTTTTTCATTTTAGAAATAGGAATAAATTAAATCAGAGGCAAGATACCAAGGATACATCAGTTATAGCTGTACGATGCACTGCCCTTCCTGGTTTTAGGATAAAAATACTGCATTTATCTTTCTGAGTGGCAGGAAATTTATAATCAAAATCTCTAAGTTAATTTAAAGCATGGGATCACTTCCAGAATATGTTTCTCTGATGGTGTATTCTACATACATCTGTCTTGATAAAATACTGCTCCTCACCTTCACATCATCTCAGTTAATTCCTTGGGTTTATTCTCTTTTTCTGTGTCATACAGTTGAAGTGGGAACACAAAACCCAATTCTGGTAGCAGAAAACCTAAAACTGTATTTTAACTATCACAGAATGATGATTAAATAAACTAACAAGAGGGTAGTGGCAAGTTCCACCTGAACATGAGGAAGGACTTTACTGTGAGGGTGACTGAGCACTGGCAGAGGTTGCCCAGAGAGGTTGTAGAGTCTCCTTCTGTGGAGATATTCAAGAGCTGTCTGAACATAATCCTGAGTAATATGCTCTAGCATTAACCTGCCTGAGCAGGAGGTTGGACTAAATGACCTCTATTGGTCCCTTCCAACCTTCCCTATGTTGTGATTCTGTGTAAAAAAAAACCCAACAAAAAACACTGATAAAATAATATATTTGGAAATTCTCTTTAATATAGAAAATATTTGCAGCATTTTTGACAAATCTAAGTGCTCACAGAAGCTAAATATTGAAAGAAAGAAAAATAATTTTGTTTGGTGCTTTTTTTAAACTGGGTTTATTGTTTTCCTTATATCTGTCCTCTGATGATTTTTTTTTCCTCTCTTTTAGTAAGGGAGGGGAAAATGGAGAAAGAAGTAGGAAAAAAAAAAAAGGAGGAAATAGGGCTCAGCAAAAATAGGAGGACTTTTACCACTAAAAATTCAGAAGCAAATTTCTAAGACTCCCTGCATTAAGAAAATGAAAGAAATGAAACATTTTTATAAGAGCCTGAAGAACAAAAAAATAGTTCAATTTTGTTGTTTTTCCTCATTTTCAGGTTGGCTCTACTACAAAGAAAATGAGAAAACTGTCATTATTATCATTAATCTGGTTCCATTCAGCCATGCTGTTTATCTACAGCAGACCCAGTAATGCAAAGGAAAGGCACAATGCCTTTATATTATTATCTCCTCTAAATATGCAAGAGTTTATGAATAAACTATTTATCAGCTTTCTTTGTGACCAGCTCTGAATTTTCTTTAAATTTACATTATTATTACTTGTGAAGCACCTTCCACTTTGACTACAGCTTATTTTCTTCTGCTTCCATATGATCAAAGTGTCTAATGCAGAAGGACCTTCTTCTGCTCTGCCAAAATATGTCAGAGTTTGCCAGCTATGCTGTGGAAAGAGGATGGAGCAGCATCGTATGTGAGATTAATGTTATGCTACAGATTGGTACAAAGAAATGAAAATTAAATTATAAAGCCCAGTACCATGGCCTGGGTTACTTTAAATTAGGACATTTCTCAATTTAAAATTTTCTTACTTTAAGGTACAACATTAAAATTCTCTCTGTGTGTGACAATGTCTGCACTGTGTCTCATTTCAGACAATTTTCTTTCCATTCATCTTGTCTACTACCATGTAAATATGTTTTCAAAGTTCTTCTTCCTTTCCAAGTAGCTTTTGCTGGCATTTCTTACATTCTGTGTGTTTTGTCACTCTTCATTTTTGTTCTCTCCTTCCTCAATCAGGTGTTTGAACAAGAGATGACAGTGTTCAAGTTTTCTCTGGGGATGTAAGGTAGAACAAGATAAAATCAAAAGTTGGGTCATGTCATGATATACATTTATTGAGACAAAAACATCTCTATCCTAAAAGAGTGTATGTTTGTAGATGTATTTTTAAACTAATGACTCACTGGATATGTTGCAATTTTTAATGGGGCATGAGTAATGCCTGGGAGTCTGTATTTAAATGTGAGGGAAATCTTGACATTTTTAAAGGGAATTCTCTAGTGTTGTTTCTATGGTAACTTTTCTAAGGGGATGATATTTTTTCATTTGATTTTTAATTGTGATCAACAATAGAGTAACTAAAATACTGAACATAAAAGAAAAGAAATCATATTTGTTATGAGCCCTTTCAGACCAGCAGGAGACCAAGGTAGCGGTTGCACCTCACTTAAGCCCTCAACTTTCTTTGGTTCATGGACTTGACTTGGGGTTTTGGAGGCAAGGGGGCAGGGTGAGAGGCACAAGTACATTTTGGGGAACATAGAGAGTGGGGTTACAGCCAAGTAGTCCCCAGTAGTGCCCATTCAAATGTTTGGTTTAGTGAAGGCAGGATAATTAATCTCGAGGCTTTACTTAGCTAAAGAAACAAACTATTAAGACCGGTGAATTAGAGGTTATTACACAGGAGCATGAAGGCCTTAAAGAATATCTTCACACATCCTTTCTTTAAAAGCATCTTCTCAATTCCCTCGAAGAGCTGAACAGCAGAATGTTTTTATTAATCACAGTTACAGCTCTTAAAACGTCCTGTACATGTATGTTTTAAAACAGGGCAATACTTTCAGGCATAGTTTCCTTTTACCTGTGAAGTCAGACCCTAGTGTGCTTTTTTTCTACAAGCAGGGCTAGGTAGTAGGAAAAGGTGCAAGCTTTGATTGTGGCACACATTCCCTGGCCTCTGAGGCGCCTCTGGGAGAGTTACGCTTTCATGCACCAAACAATTGATCCAGGCACCAAGCCTGTATTCCCTGAGTACATTTAAAATCTAACCTGAGATCCCCATGGTACCTTCGGGAGCTCTGAGGCCAGGACCAGAGGGAGGCTGGAAGGATTTCCAGAGGAAAATTTTCCGTAAGTACTGTTCCCCATTAATTTCCTTGAATTCACAAGGAAATGTAACACATAAAACTTAGGAGCAGCTGTGTTGGAGACTGTCTAATTCATTGTGGAAAACCAAATTCTATACATTGTTTTGGATGGTAAACCCCTAAATTTTCCTGAGCTCCGTGTCTGAAAGGGCTGCATCATAAGTATTACTGACAATTTAAACGTGGAATTGAATATTGAATTGAGAGAAATCTTTAAGATTTATTGAAAAACTTTTGTACAAAGTTATCATACACAGAGCGATTAAAAGGAGGGAAGAGGCGAGAAAGTCTTTCTTTCAAAAGACTGAGCAAATCACCAAAAAAAGTGATAAACAGAACATCTTCTCAGAAGCTCTGACTTTCCCTCTGCAATTAGCTTTGCATGAGAGGCTTGTCAGTGCATGTCTTATCAAGCTCTGACATGACCCCTCCACTCTTTGCCCTTCTGAAACTCTGACAAAGTTATGGGAATACAGTGAAGGAGCTCTTGGTGTCACTTGTAAGACCGCTGCTGAGGATGAAAGCTTCTGTTCATATAAATCAGCACCATCATTCTTCTTCTTCCATTTACAAGAATGAGACTTCATGATAATCACTTCAAGCATCAAATGTCTGAGTCCAGGTAAAAGCTCAGGGACATACCTACATCTACTGGGGATTGACATACCTGTGTCAGTAAAGCAGTGACTCTAAAGTCTTACTGGTTTAACTGGAATTTTTAATCTGAACTCTGTTTTGCAATCAATTGAAAAAGTCTGCTGGGAAGGTGTGTGCCGTATTAAGTGGAAAACATAGGATAGGTGCTTTTTCAACAACCTTTCTGATTTCTTTTGTAACCTGAAGATACATATTTAAGGCACATATTTTTTAAATGACAATGTGATACATTCATGCTAGCACGCTATCATTAGCATGCTATCACACATGGTTATTTATCTAGGTTTTATAGCTCGTGGTTGCATAAACTGATGCAGTCACCTTCTTTTTTTCTGTAGCCAGAAAAGGCAAAATTTTTCAATGTTCTCAAATGCTTGTATGACTCAGAGAAGAAAGGGACTTTCTGAAAGTTATCTAGTCTCTATCCTCCTCCCTATAAGTGTCAGGATCTTCCTTCTCTTTTTGGTAAGTGTTAATATTTTCAGGATTCTAGTTATATTACAAATGCCACAGACATAGTGCCCACTTGCTTTACTGGGTAAGGGCCTGCTTCCAATGAAGAAGGGACATTTTGTCATTCCTTCAGTAGGAGGAGAAAAAGAGGAAAACCCTGGTAAATTGCTTTCTAAAATAGGGAAGTGGGGTGTGAGTGGAGGTGGTGTCTTTATTAGGTACAGTGAAAGTACATTTAGGATTTTGCTGAGTGACTGCCATCTTTGCCAAGTTATCCATTGAAGCCCAGATCCAGGACCAGTATTCCTGGTGATATTCCTAACACTGCTCAGGCTTCCACTGCTTCTGTGTGTCACAACGTACAAGCAAGGCTCTTATCAGGGACACTAAAGCAATGGTAGCAGCAACTGGAAATCTAAAATAAAGTGGAGTAGCACCAGTACATGAACTTCGGTTGGCCAGACAGTGCTCTGCAATGCTGACTTTTCTCAAAACTTTGTGTACCAGTTTAAATGCTGTCTCCATCCATCTTCATAGAAGGCATTGCTGAGTATTCCACAGAGGTGGTCGTTCTCTGCAGTCAGAAATGGAAGGTTGGTGCCAAAAGAAACTCAGTGGGACTGTATGAAGCACATAAGAACTTTGTAAACCGTCTGCTTCAGAACTTTAAACTGTTTATAAAAGCATTTTATTAATTTAAATTTATAATGCAAACAATTTGAAGCTAATAAAAATGTTCTAACATCAGATTGAGGTAGGCTGGAAGTGAATTTCGATCAATATAATGAAGGACAATTTTCTAACGTAATCTATGTTTGTCCTGAGGCTACCAGTATTAGGAGATAAGATAGAAAGAGCAATATCTGTGTCAAAGGCAGAAAAAACACATCTTGATTTCAGATCTCCTTCAGATTTGCAGCACTGGCTACTATTCTGAAAATACTTTCTCATAGTTAAACTGTACTAGTTTGTTTTCATCTCAGGAAAGAAGAAACAAACACCCTTTCCATTATGATATTAAAATAGCACTTGAACAAACTAATCTGCTGAGGTTACAGTAGAGAAAACGGATACCTCACAGTTCTCTGAATTCCTGGCACATAGAGTACTGATGCATNTGCTGAGGTTACAGTAGAGAAAACTGATACCTCACAGTTCGCACATACAGTACTGATGCACAAAAGAAGTCCAGCATTTCAGTGATAGCCACATTTTGTTATAACAAGATCACAGTGTAAAATCATGCATTTCTCATAATGTTTTACCATTAAACATCTTCTAAGTTGGCATTTTTATAGAAGCTTCTTAACCAGGCTTTCATAATAGCATTTAGTCTCATGTTAAAATTTAGATTAATATTTCATCTATATTCTATCAATATAAACCTAATCACAATGGAATTAAAGTTTCAATAGTGCAATTGGTTGGGGTTTTTTTGTGGAATACAAATTTACAAAAAGCCTCTCTCTGTGTTCCAGGTGCTCTTCTGATTAGTTCTGTTGATTTGTATTTGATTTCTTAGAATGAAGGGGGCAGGATTGGGCCCTGTAAATACGCTCAAAATGTTCTGTATAGAGAACATGTTTCAAAAACACCTGCTGTGACTCCTAAGGTATTTTGAAACTTTGTCTTCAATATTTAGTTTTCCTTCAGCTGATGCTGCTGCTCAAATATTTGAAGGATAGAATTATTACTGAATTAGGTAGAGCGACACTTTTTATTTTTTGACATAGCTACTAACAAGACTCTTCTGTTTTGTCCTGTGCTTTATCTCAAGAAATGGGTGCACCTACAAATCTAGAACACGTCAACTTTAATTAAATTGAATATTAAAAATGCAATTCATCCACTGGTCTTGTAATATTTTGTCTGTGGATCAGTAAGCATCACAGGCAAGTGGATCAGGGAGATCTAACAGCTTTGGGTTTTTCTAAGTTACCTGGGAAAATGTAATAAAGTAAAATCTTCATTTGTTTAAAAATGTCTATAAATGCATCCAGTTTTATCTCATTGATTACCTTTATAAGCAACGCATTATCATAATGCCACTTTTACAGGGCTACATCAGCCTCCTGGAAGACTGAACTGACCTTCTCAGACTATTGGACCTCATTTCACTAATGGGAACCCCCAAACATTTCTGCATCTCTTTCCTATTTAAAAATAAACAGTCAAGAGGGCCAATGTGAACAGAGAACTAATCAATAGGAGAATTTGCATCCGAGTTTGTTTTGATGAAGCATAGAACTATTTTATTTATTGAAACTGTATTAATGTAATTAAAATAAATGGAAAATGCACTCTTTACTTAATTAATATTTTAAGCTGTCTCTGAAGAATAGTATGCAGCTTGAATTTAGTTATCATTTTTAAACTGCAAGACAGATTAATTAGATTCAAATCTTAGCCAGAATGAAATAATTTTCTTAATAAAGCTAAGAGCTCTAGAATTTACTTGGAAGTAAAATGTGTCTGCTGTTGATCTTCAGAGATGAGCATGAGAAGATAAGACATAAAATTCAATGGAGTCTAGTGGTTAAAATCCTGCTAACTCTACTTTTAAATTATGGTCCTAGGCGTTGGTTTTATTTATAAGAAAGGTGTGGTGTTTTCAAAACATGGGCGTTTTGCCTCTTTCTTGATACTTGTATTCCTAAAGTTAAAGTAATTTAAATGCACGTGGTATAGGAAGTTAATATTTAGAAAAGATACTTTGTTCATAGGAGTGAAGGAAATTCAACTTTGATTTTAAGATCCACATGAACAGAAAATCTGTGGAAAATCCTCTACAACGTATTTGGATCTGTATTTAATGAGCAAGGCTCCAAAGGATAACTGATAAACAAAACAACAAATGAGATTTAATGGTGTTTTAGCTTTATCATACATGCTTTAAAAGAATGAAAATCTATTTCATGCTGTACATTGTGCATGCATTTGCAGAAAGAAGTGGCTAAACTTAGAAGTGTAGACAGATCTGTAGTCAGAAATCAAGGCAAAATGATCAGTGTGGTTTTCAGTGCCCAGTTATGAAGAAGAGATTTTTAGGGAGTCCTGACAAACATTAGTGGTTCTCAGGCAAGAGTTTTGTTCTGTGCAAAATGGAAATACATTTCACCATCATTCTCACTGAAATTGCAAGATTTAGAATATTTTGAGTTTAGGCATAGTTCAAATACAGCTCTTGAATTTGGATGAATGTTAATGTGAATCTTCAAAATACCGGTATTTTTAGATGCGCTAAACCCAAAGAAACTGTCTCAAAGTCATTTATACTTTCAATGTCAACTTTTTTCTGAGAAAAAGACATGAAACTTTCTAGAAATTTTGTAATGAAATGCTGCTGATGTCAGGGGTTTTTTGTTTTCCCATTTTTAAATTAATTAAATCATATTTATCAGTAATTCAATTCACAAATATGTGAGCAGCAGTTCTATAGATACTTTAAAAACAGATTTTAAGTTTAAAATTAGTAAACAATTGAAAATTATTTCTTCTGTCTCTAAACAGCTTCTACATTTTTAATGAATAACATGTTAAACAATCATGTTTAAATAATTTCTCCCTGTGACATAACCCTCACAAGTATTTGCCATTGCTTCAAAGGTCATATTTAGAATGTAATAAAGGTAACAAAAATTACGTAAACATGAAAAGTATTTTAAATTTCACCACAAAGTTCTCAAAATCTCACTGTTAAAAAAAAAAAAAGTGTTTTAACTAGTATTTTGCTGTCTCTTGACACTTGGCCAGTCAAATTCATGTCCAACCCATTCAGAACCTGACAGTTCTGAAAAGATGCAATATTTGCCCAAGAAATGTTAATGAATATATTTTTAAATACAAAATACGAACTACAAAGCTAATGGAAGTATTTATCAGTTTCAGACAGTTCATTAGAAGGATCAATATGCAAACACACGTGTCCTTTTAATGAAATCT
Source organism: Edolisoma coerulescens (assembly GCA_013397115.1). Classification (NCBI taxonomy): domain Eukaryota; kingdom Metazoa; phylum Chordata; class Aves; order Passeriformes; family Campephagidae; genus Edolisoma; species Edolisoma coerulescens. Next base: position 1,278,519 of record VWZW01003558.1, on the reverse strand, counting down.
CTTGGCGGGTTCATTTATCTTTCAACTTAAGCAATGCAGGTTAGTGAGCAAATTATGTATGCTCTGGCTCTTCCGGGGGCAGGAGAATATCAGACGGAGGGGGTCCTCTCAGGCTGACGGACGGACAAAGCAATACGTTCAGACCATGCACTACAAACGTGGCTGAGGAAATGTTTGGAGAAGCCAAATTTGTGTTAATCTGTGGGAACGTGAAGGATTTTGCATGAGCAGAAGCCAGGTGAGGAGTTCCTCTCCTGCCTGGAAACCTTCTTGTCAGAAACGGTGGTGATGTAAAGAGCATCTTCCTCACCCTGGAATGGGTGGGTGAGCTGGGTGTGGGTGAGATGTTAGTGGGGGTGAGCCCACGGCACAACCACTCTGCACTTTCTGGACACGGCAGAACGACCCTGTACAGGGGATGGTGATGACATTTCGGTGCTGTCCCACAAGTTTAAGCGAAGTGTCACTCTGGGGCGGGGTAGGGATGCTCTGGGAACTCCTGCGGCCCTTGCCGTTCCTCGGCTCCCCGCCCAGGTGCATATGCCTTACCCAGGTGCCGGCTGCCGAGGGGCGCTGGAAGGATGAACACTGTCGAGGGGGAAAGGGGGAAAAGGAGTTGCTACACGGCGCTGCTGCGGTGNCCGCTGCCCCGGCTCAGCACAGTTCTGCCCGGGAGCAGCCGCCGGCGCTGCCGCCGCCCGGGCCGGGGCAGGCCGGGGCACAGCGGCCGCGGCGGCCTGGGGGCGGGACGGCTGGGGAGGAGAAGGGGAAGGGAAAGGGAAAGGGGAAAGGGAAGAGGAAGGAGAAAGGGAAAGGACTGCCCGCCTCCGCGGACAGAGAGCCGGCTCTGCCCTGCCTGCCATCCCCAGACGCAGTGACAACGGGAAACAATGGGGACAGGGAAGCGGGACGGCTCTTCCTCGGCGGGGGAAGGGGGATAGAAGGGACCTGCCACCCGCGGCCGGCAGCCCCCCCGCCGCTCCCCGCCCGCTCTTGTCCCGCTCCCGCAGCCGGGGCACTTCGTGGGCAGATGCTGTGGGGGTGCCCCGCAGCGTGTTTGTCGGCAGCATGCGGGAATTTGAGGGAGGTGGGGAAGACTGCGGGGTCCGTTTCGTTATAAGGGTCGGTGCTGCCCCGGGCACCTGCGCGGGAGCGTGGCTTTGACTGAGAGTTACGGGTGCGGAGCGCCGGGCACGGCACGGCCCCGCTCGCCCGCCCCGGCTCTGAGCAGTGCCTGCCGCGATTTATCGAACTGGACTTCGCTACTGTCCCGGGGCTGGTCGGAGCACACTCCTTCCTAATTTCGTGTGTCATTTGGAGAAGGAGGACCAGAGGGGAGAAAGTTTGGATCTCCTTTGCTTGGCAATGTGTGGATTTTTATTTTAAGGAGGAAAGTCTTTTCAGGAAGAAGCGTTGTGAGCTGCTTTGCCATGTTGTGATGCAAATGATTTGTAGCTTTTCCTTGTTTGATTTTATTTTTGGCTTTCCGTCATTGTTCTACCCTCCACTTCCATCTTGCAAGAGAGACACCAAAAAAAAAAAAAAAAAGGAAAATAAAAAGAAAAAGATGGGGGAGGGTGCGCGTAAAAAATCAACCAAAAGAAAAAAAAAGAAAAAAAACACAACAAAAAACCAAAAACCCGCACATCCACAACAGAAACCCCAAACAGCTTTTCCAAATGAGTGACACAGCCCGTGTCCATTCATCGCCGCACTCCGGCGAAGGGCTTCTGCACAGCCCAGACCTCCTTAGCCAATTGCTGCCAGCAACATGTGGAGGGGAGGCATCGCTATAGCAACCGGTGGATGGGCCATGTGCGGCAGCCGGCAGGGGCTGCGAGCGGCCCGATATAAGGAGGGCAGCGCCGGGG
>VWZW01003558.1:1182991-1276303 GCA_013397115.1 Edolisoma coerulescens | reverse complement strand
CCGCTGGCGCTTGCCAGCATTACCGAGAGCCGGCTCGCTTGCTGGCACTCGGCTGTAAGGGCGCCTTATCTAATCCCTGAATTATGTGCCTTCAGCATCGGCATTAGATCAGCGCTGGCGCTGCGGCTCGTGTTTCTCTTGCTAGCTGAAGATACTTGATTAAGCTCGCTATCGCTGACCGTCCTTTTGGCTCGGGCTCTGACACTCTGTGACTTAGACCTGCCGAGTCCCTCTCTTTCACGGTTTTACTCTGGCTAACAAAGCCTGGGCTGCGGAGGAAACCTGCTTCCAGGTGCACCCACTCTGCTGCTTTGCCCTTACTGCCCCCGAGTCCTTAGAGATGGGAATCGAAGTTTCTTCACCGTGGTTTCTCCACCGTCTCCGCGCCCTCCTCTTCTTGCTGCCACCTCAGAGGTGCACTGTGCGGCTTCGGACAGGATGGGCCGCGTTCCTCCATCTCAGACTCACCTGCCTCTTCCACAGGCATGGATGTGGCTGTCCGGTGACCTGAGTTGTGTGTTATCGCTACACTGTCTCAGTGATTCTGTAGGCTTTTGTGCTTTACTCTATCTAATCGCTGACTTAAAAGAATACCCAGATCCTCAGGAAAATCTTGAAGCTTTCTTTCCTCTTTCACAACCTTATTCCTTCCATGCCACAAACTTCTTCGGGGTGCTTGGACATTCTGGCATTTCAGCATCACCTTGTAGTGGGATTCAGAATAATAGCTCTAATTTCTTGTAACTCTAACCAGAAACTTCACTTCTGTTTGCCTTTAGGAAGCCAGAAGAAAATATCTACCATTGATCAAGGGATCTTTGAACTCAGTGAATTCTTGATTGTATTCGGTCATTGTTCATGGTATTAATCCTACTAAAAGGTATAGAGACGCTCCAGAGTGCTTTGTGGTGTTGAAGGTTGTGGAAAGATCATTGTACCCCTACAGATGAATAGATCTGTGGCTCTTGCAGTGACCTTTCTCAGTGATTTGAATAAGCTGCAGTTCCCAGAAATCCATCTGCCTTTTGTGTTTGTCGATTTGTCTAATCTTTCTGACCCCTAAAAGAAGCAAAAAGTACCTTCCCATCCGATTTCATCCTCCCAAGTAAAAGCGTTAAATTGACCTCGTTTCAGGTGATGAACTGACATTTGCTGAAAGTGATCCTGGCACCAGGCGAGCTTTCCGGGGAGAGAAGGAGGGGGTGTGAGCAGGGAGTCAGAAGGTAGCAGCCCCAGAAATCTCTTAGTAACTCTAAAGGTAGTACCTTAAAACACCAACAAGTAGCCTGGACCAAACAGCTTGGGAGTGCAGTGCTGGACACAAGGAGTGTTGCATACACAAAAGGTGAACATCCCCAGGCCCTGCTGCCCCAGCCTAATGTGACTGAGAGCACAGTAGGGGAGGAGACACAGCAACCAAAACTGAGGGAGATGCTGTTTTCCCTTCTGTTTTGTTTTCTTACTTTATGAAAGGTAAGAAAATCTTCTCTGTAGCTTTCCTGGGGACAGATTACAGTAGCCAGGCTCCTCCTGATGTAAAGTGTTTCTCTGATTTTCTAGTAACCTATCAAAACTTAACCAGCAGAGTGTATCACCCTATGTCTCAGTTAACCTCTGGGAGTGGGAAATTACTGGAAGTGAATTTAAGTTTAGATTTATATAAATGAGCAGACATACACAGATGTGTGTATATATATATGAACACACACATACACATTATACATATATCTATATCTATATATATATCCATACACACCCCCACACATCCCTTTCTTCATGCTTTCTATATAAGGAAATAATACGCATATCCTTTATGTTTTCTTTTAATGTCAGTGGCTGCAACTGTTAGCACAGGATATTCCTTAGAAAACAAACAAAGAACCAAAACTTATTTTAGTGAAGTTTATTTTTAAGACTAATGGTTTTCTTGTAGAATTCTTTTTTTCTGCCTAGGTACTTTTTTCCCTCCTTGAATGGCATATTTGCAAGTACAATTTCATCTGCACAGAGGAACAATAGCTTTCAGTTGCACAAAGGATTTCTCCCACCCTGAATCCAAACCACAATGCCTCTTGCTCTGATAATAGCTTCTGAAAAGATTTTGTAATGCACAGAATTAATACATGATTATTTCCGCCTCACTTCTCTCATTTATTAGATTCTATAGTGAATTCCAAATTAAAAATAGCACCTCTTGAGTTTCTTAACGTTCTAATATTTTGAAACAAATCATATTCTGAAGNCCGCTGGCGCTTGCCAGCATTACCGAGAGCCGGCTCGCTTGCTGGCACTCGGCTGTAAGGGCGCCTTATCTAATCCCTGAATTATGTGCCTTCAGCATCGGCATTAGATCAGCGCTGGCGCTGCGGCTCGTGTTTCTCTTGCTAGCTGAAGATACTTTATTAAGCTCGCTATCGCTGACCGTCCTTTTGGCTCCGGCTCTGACCCTCTGGTGCNTCTCAGACTCACCTGCCTCTTCCACAGGCATGGATGTGGCTGTCCGGTGACCTGAGTTGTGTGTTATCGCTACACTGTCTCAGTGATTCTGTAGGCTTTTGTGCTTTACTCTATCTAATCGCTGACTTAAAAGAATACCCAGATCCTCAGGAAAATCTTGAAGCTTTCTTTCCTCTTTCACAACCTTATTCCTTCCATGCCACAAACTTCTTCGGGGTGCTTGGACATTCTGGCATTTCAGCATCACCTTGTAGTGGGATTCAGAATAATAGCTCTAATTTCTTGTAACTCTAACCAGAAACTTCACTTCTGTTTGCCTTTAGGAAGCCAGAAGAAAATATCTACCATTGATCAAGGGATCTTTGAACTCAGTGAATTCTTGATTGTATTCAGTCATTGTTCATGGTATTAATCCTACTAAAAGGTATAGAGACGCTCCAGAGTGCTTTGTGGTGTTGAAGGTTGTGGAAAGATCATTGTACCCCTACAGATGAATAGATCTGTGGCTCTTGCAGTGACCTTTCTCAGTGATTTGAATAAGCTGCAGTTCCCAGAAATCCATCTGCCTTTTGTGTTTGTCGATTTGTCTAATCTTTCTGACCCCTAAAAGAAGCAAAAAGTACCTTCCCATCCGATTTCATCCTCCCAAGTAAAAGCGTTAAATTGACCTCGTTTCAGGTGATGAACTGACATTTGCTGAAAGTGATCCTGGCACCAGGCGAGCTTTCCGGGGAGAGAAGGAGGGGGTGTGAGCAGGGAGTCAGAAGGTAGCAGCCCCAGAAATCTCTTAGTAACTCTAAAGGTAGTACCTTAAAACACCAACAAGTAGCCTGGACCAAACAGCTTGGGAGTGCAGTGCTGGACACAAGGAGTGTTGCATACACAAAAGGTGAACATCCCCAGGCCCTGCTGCCCCAGCCTAATGTGACTGAGAGCACAGTAGGGGAGGAGACACAGCAACCAAAACTGAGGGAGATGCTGTTTTCCCTTCTGTTTTGTTTTCTTACTTTATGAAAGGTAAGAAAATCTTCTCTGTAGCTTTCCTGGGGACAGATTACAGTAGCCAGGCTCCTCCTGATGTAAAGTGTTTCTCTGATTTTCTAGTAACCTATCAAAACTTAACCAGCAGAGTGTATCACCCTATGTCTCAGTTAACCTCTGGGAGTGGGAAATTACTGGAAGTGAATTTAAGTTTAGATTTATATAAATGAGCAGACATACACAGATGTGTGTATATATATATGAACACACACATACACATTATACATATATCTATATCTATATATATATCCATACACACCCCCACACATCCCTTTCTTCATGCTTTCTATATAAGGAAATAATACGCATATCCTTTATGTTTTCTTTTAATGTCAGTGGCTGCAACTGTTAGCACAGGATATTCCTTAGAAAACAAACAAAGAACCAAAACTTATTTTAGTGAAGTTTATTTTTAAGACTAATGGTTTTCTTGTAGAATTCTTTTTTTCTGCCTAGGTACTTTTTTCCCTCCTTGAATGGCATATTTGCAAGTACAATTTCATCTGCACAGAGGAACAATAGCTTTCAGTTGCACAAAGGATTTCTCCCACCCTGAATCCAAACCACAATGCCTCTTGCTCTGATAATAGCTTCTGAAAAGATTTTGTAATGCACAGAATTAATACATGATTATTTCCGCCTCACTTCTCTCATTTATTAGATTCTATAGTGAATTCCAAATTAAAAATAGCACCTCTTGAGTTTCTTAACGTTCTAATATTTTGAAACAAATCATATTCTGAAGTTCCTCCTTTTGCCCATATTTACTAAGAAATCTTGGGGGTTTTATTGTTGTTCAGAAACAAAATTGTGTAATATAAATGTAAAAATCGAAGCATGCAAAAAATTGCAAAAAATTATAATGTTGAGTTGTTTAAAAATGAATTGTTGTGATTTTTCCATTGCTAACTGGAAGAGTGGTCAGGTGCAGTAACTGGCAAATTGGGTTTTAAATCTTTTTAAATTTATGAAGCAAAACAAAACCTCAACTTCAGTTAGAGTTTTGCAAGGACCAGAATCATGCCCTGTGTCCTAAAGTAAATAATGAAGTGTAATTCTGCTGAGGCATCTGGATGGTGAGCTTCCACATCACTGCATGGGGAGCTCCTCTCTGCTCTTACAAAGACTTTCTCCCACACTTCCAACATAGGTGTGAGAACTTATTTACATGAAAGCGCACATTAAATATTTACTGACATTTGCCTGGAATTCGTTTGAAATGTCGACTGTTCTGCTGCATCATGGGATGACACCGCGGAACGGGATGCTGCTCTTTGATTAGAACAGTGATTTGTGACTCCAGTGTTATGGCTGCTCCAGTTAATGACTCACTTTTGGGTGTATATAAAATGTGTTCTGTCGAGGGACCAGGAAAGCCTACATGAGATCAGACCCTACATATTTTTTTCTTTCCTCTTAAAAAACCCGGAGACCCTCATAGAAACAGTGTACTTCAAGTAAACACTGTGTGTGTTAGGTGTACTGTTGTTCTTTGCCTTCTAGCATTTAAGCTGAGGTCGGGCTGTTTCAAAGCAAGTAAAGACTGGATGAACACCTCCAAAGCCTCTTCATTCAGATTCCCTTTCTAAGCTATTAATTTAGGAATTAGTTGCTTTTCCTTCATTGGGACCCTGTGATACTCCACACTTTTCGAAGGAGAAAATCATTCAGAGGAATGTCAATATGTTCTGTTATAGGAAGTTTAAAAAATGCATAGTTACATGTAGCTGAATTTAATATTTAATTGTGTGTAATTTATGTGGTCTATTTATTTGTTAAGCCTTGGGTGGGGAGGTAATTTGTTTTTCTTGTTATGCAACATCTATTGTTCCCCTTCCACCCCAGGCACACGCACCATGGCACACGCACCATAGCAGCCCCAACCAGCACAGGGAGAGGTGTTCTGCTTTAAAAGACATCCGACTGTAAATGTCAAATTCATAAATATTTAAACACTTTTCTTTCAATTTCAAGTCAAGGCTGACAGGACGCCTCTAATTAACCCTGGGCTCCGTTTCAGGCTGGGGCCTTATTGCAGGGAAGAATCAGGGGGTTAGGCGAGGTGGGGAAATCTGTGCTCCTGGCTAGAGGCAGTGGGGGCGGCTGGGGGAAGAGGTGGGAGGAGGGAGGGAGCTGGTAACTAACACGTCGGATTAATTTTTACCCGTTTCATAATGTGATGTTTGGTCAGGCATCGAGCAGGATGAAAGGGCAGCGGATTTCTCCAGCTGCCTTGGGGACAGCGGGGGCTGTGTTCTGATGGGACGTACCTGGGGGGACCGGGCCCGGCTACTCTCTGCGGTTCCAGGTGTCCCCAGCCCGGGGCCCGGGGACGCCGCCGATGCGCGGCCCAGAGCCGGAGCCGGAGCCGGGCGATGGGACTTTGTCACCGGCCGCACCCGGCGGTTCCTGCGGGGCGGCGCGGGGGGCATCAGCCGCTGGTCCCGCGGAGTTTTCCGGGGGCGGCCTGGGGGCTGGCCGAGGTGGCCTGAAGCACCAGCCCCCCGCAGGCAGGGAGGGGAGAGCGGAGTCTGCCGGGCCCCGACGGCAGCGGCTCTGGAGCTGCTCCCCGTGAGGCGGGAGGGAGGAAAGGCGTGGGAGAAGGGCCGGCGGCTCCGCGGCAGAGCCCCTCTCCCTTCCCCTTCGGCTGCTCCGACGTGGCGGGCGCCGCCGGGCAGCGGGCAGCGGCCGTGCCCCTTGGCCCTTGGCCCCTGCCCTCCCGCCGCGGCGCCTCCATCTCCTCCCAGGGCACGGGGCGTCGGGGCAGGCGTGGGCGCCCTTCCCCCTGGACGTGCAGGGGCTTTGCAAGCCCTCACCTGCCCGAAGCCTGTCACAAGGGACACGGCTACGCTGACTCCCCCAGGGCAGACGCTTACCGAGGTGTAAGCAATGCCGAACGCCCCACGGAAGGTTTCTAACTCTTCCCCGTGTTTCAGGCTCCCGAGTGCAGCTGTACGCTGAGAGTATGTAGGGGGGGCTCGTCGAGCAATTCTTTTGTCAAGGGCAGCCAGCTTCGGGGACGGCAGCCCCGGCTTTGCGGGAAAAACTGCCTGGCAAAGTTGGAAGCAACATCTAAAATCGCTCTAACTCCAGTGGGAGAAAGAGCCTGCCGCCCTTTCTCTTCTGCATGTTTACTCGGAGCTTTTGACAGCACTTTGCTCCCATCATTGTCATCGTTTCTCTCGCATAGCCCTTTTCCCTGGTGCTTGGTGCGGCTCTGTCACACGGCATCCGGAGAAAGAAAATCGTTTAAAACCGTGGTAGAGAAAGCAGAGAAGTAAGGCTCAGGAGCAGTGCCCGAAACTGCCCGCCAGCCTCTTTCCGCCCGTCGGAGTCCCTGCGCCCACCCGGGGGCCGAGGCGGCCCGAGCCGCCCGATGAGCGGGGCCGGCCCGCGGGGGAGTCCGGGGGTGGGGGGCCTGTCCCTGCCCGGCTGATGGGGGGCCGAACACCGCGGCGAGAAGGATTACCGTCCCGGGGCGCAGCGCTCGGGGAGGGGGCGCCGGCACTTCGGCGGGAGCCGCCTATTGAGATGCAGATTGCGACCCCTGGCCCCGAGGGGACGGGGCCTTTCAGGGAGATGCTAATGGCAGAGCGCAGCAGCCCTTTACCCCCCCGGGGCCGAGGCGGCGGGAGCAGCGAGACCGCGGCGGCTGCCGTCGGTGCTGCCCCTCCCGGTGTCCCCCGCCCGGTGCGGGCCGAGGGCGCGCTCCCCCCCGGGCAGCCGGGGCNCCCCGCCGGGGCGCACGGACCGGCGATCCTCCTCCGCGCGGCGCATCCAGGCAAGAAAATCCGGGAGTCTGACTGAACCTGCATTTCCATTAACTCAGCCTCAGCCCCGGCTAATCCGCAGCACTGAAGGCAAGGAGGCTAATTAATGACAAGCTTTTACAGTCAAGACCAGCGATAATTGCTTTGGTGGCCTTTATGATTACAAGATAAAAATGGACCGGGCCTGACATAAGAGCCACTGTGTACACTGCAAGACAGGAGGAAATTAAGAGCTGGCTAGCTGAATACGGAGCAGAAAATTACTAATAGAGGAGAGATAATGAATAGGCCGGCTAGGCATTCATGGGGAAAAATCCATTTTGTTACCACGCGAAATTAGGTGGTGGAAAGGAGTTTGCTAATTGTTCTCATCTTGTAGCAACCAGGACTGAGGCAGGGGCGTGCTTTTCAATTCATTTCCCTGGTAATTGTGAAAGGGGGAATGCAGGCCAAATGAGTCTTGCTGCAATTTGCGCGCCTGGTCTTTTCATTTTCATGTTGCGTTTTTAATTGTTGCTAATATAGCTTATAATGAAGCTAATGAGGGGAAATTATTGTACAACTTTTTAGCACATGGAGACAAGTGAAATGCACTAGAAGGATTCTCTCCTATTGCTGCAAAAATAATAGTAATCTGGAGGAGTTTGGAACTATCGGGGTTTTTTTTAAGCCGCTTGCCTCTACAACAGACAAAAGGAAGGATCGCCACCTACTTTTTTTTTTTTCCTGTGTTTTATTTTTCACTAAGAAAAAAACAATACCGGATTTTCCTTTGCTGCGCCCCTCGGAGCCCCTGGCCCTCGATGCGGTGCGAGGGGGGCGCGGAGCCGCGGGGCCCTGCGCGGTGCTTGCGCGCATCCAGCGCGTCCGCCTCCGCCTCTCTGTAGTTAAGTGCGAGCCGCCGGAGGGGAGGGCACGGAGCGGGGCATGGCAGCGGTCCTGTCCCTGCCCCTCTGTTTGCCTCCCTCCCCGGCCGAAAGTTCGCGCTGCCGGGTGTTCCCCCCGACGGGATCCCCCCTCCGCGCCGCTCCGCCACCGCGCAACTCAGGCGCTGCCTCTCTCTCCTCCCCTGCAGAAAAGCAACGTCCCGCCGCTCGCACAGCGCGGGGAAGAGGCAGAGTCCGCGAAATTCCTGCTCCTCGCCCTCCTCTCCCTCGCCTGCATCGCCGGGGTCCTGGCGGCGTCGGGGGTCGCCTACTGCCTCCGCCACCGCGCCCACCACCGCCTGAAGGAGAAGCTCTCGGCCCTGGGGGCTGATGCCGGCTCCGACGCGCCCGCTGCTTACCAGGTAAGGACCAAGCTCGCCTCCTCCGGGCCGGCCCCGCTGCCCCGCAGACCCCCGGGGGGCCCTTCTCGCCTTGGGAGTCGCGGGGGTGGGTTTGTTTCCGACGCTTCCCCCCCGCCCCCGTTCCATTCATAGTCCCGCGGATTCGGTGTAGCAGCTTTTTACTACGGGGTATTAATCTTGGCTATTCTGGTAGCTGCTGTAAATTCGTGCCTAATTAGAAACATAAAAAAAAAAAGAGAGAAAGAAAAAAAAGCAGCCCTTGCCATTGAAATTCTCAGAAAAATAACATTAATATCCATAATCTGTCACCCCTGCCACTATTAATAACGAAAAATCTTTAACATTTATGAGGAATGGATTGCACGGTTATCTGAAGATGTCTCTCTTTTTGAGTAATCGACTTCTTCAGGGTCTGATATGAAAAGAGCCTTTGACCCGATCTGTTGCCACCTTCTGCCATTATTCAGATAAAATGAAATCTAATGCTGATAGATGGGAGGTAAACCAGGACTGGTTCTAGGAGAACAATGATAGCAGATGTGTACCCAGTAATGCTGGAGAACTGCGCTCGGCTTCTCTGAAATAAATCAGAAACCTCAAACTTTCTCTTTCAGTTTCAAAAGTGTTGGGTGGAGAGACTCTGCATCTTCCTGAAGTTTGGTTTAGATCATATGGCACTTACTGCTTGGTGTGCTATTGGTGTGGTAATGCATGTGTTATGGTCATATACCACACAGCCCTGGTCTGCTATCCGAAAATATTTGGAGTGTGACCAGGAAAAACAATCTGAGAATGTGTAAACATTGTCTCTGTACTATCCCTGTCTGTTATGCACCCATAGGGCCTCGCTAATGGCACTTTTCTGTCAAGTTTTATTTTACTTTCTTGTTCTGCTTAGGATTAGACATTCTGGCCTTTCTGTATCCTGGAGCTGAGATAGATTCAAATTGGCAGCTGAGAGTCATATGGGAATAAACTCATATTTCCTCACAAAGTTTGGGTCTGTCTGTACCTCTTATATGTTAAAGATGTAATGTATTAAGTATATCTCCACAGGCTGGGTCTAGAGAGAATTAAGTACAGAATAATAAATATGAATGTTTCTGTAACAATTAGTATCTTCAGGAATGGTTTTGGTTTTCACTTTAAAAGAAACGTTTACTTTTAAAAAAATCATTAAATTACATCTTTCCATTTAATGACTCCCAAAGCAAGACAGAGTGAGAGCAAGAGCATTTCCAGTAGACAAAAAAAAGGAGTGTTCTCTGGGATAAAGTGTGAACAAAACAGCAGTTTATCCGTTTTGTTGGCCAATGAGACTGTGGCCATAAATGTTTTTGTTTGATTTTAATAGGTAACTTGCTGTTGGCTTATTTAAAGTGAACAAGCAATAGGTAGGCTTTTTCTTCTGTTAATTGTGAATACGAGAATTCTTAATTTTTTTAAAAAGCCCTCCAGGTTCCAAAACCACACTTGAAACTGAATTTGTGATAATTAACAGGACAATCTTCCTACTGACAGCTCTAATTAATAGTATCTGTAATTAAAATCGTGCCCTTCCAGCAGGAAAATTGTTTGAATTTCTTGGAGTGACCTTTTTTGCCATTTCTCCTGGGAGTGTAGTGGTTGATATTGATTTTATAATGAGCTCGGTTTGTTTAATAAGAATTTGTAATCCAGACACTAAATGAAATGTGTGCTTCATTTTTTCTTCACAGATTTATATATATTTTTAAATCTTCATATTTTGATCTGAGAGTGACATTTTCTGCTTAAAAACAACAACAATGCTTCGAGGTTGCTGCTCATTTTTTCAATAGCAAGACTGTATTAATATTCTTTGTTCCTGACCTCTGGGCCCAGTCCTAACCACCTGACTTCTTAAACATTTCCATTGGGTTTTCAGGGGAACTGTAGTCATGAGTGGGACGAAAAATGTTTTTCCTTAAATACAAAGGTTTCTAAGAGCTTGGCTTTCCTCCCATGGAAGTAAATGGGAATTCTGCCATTTGTTTCAATGGCAGCAGTAGGAAGCCCTGGTATAGGCAGACAAAATGCTCAGGCAGTTTTGATGCTGCTAAGTAGCATTTTATCAAAATGAATCACTGAGCCTGGATCTGTATATAATAAACTATCCACATGGATTTGGAGAGAAATAAGATTGAACCCTATTGGCATTGTCAGAATCGCCTTACATTGAGCTGTGTTAAATGTAATGGATATCTGGTGTGATGCATGTTTTGGATAACATCAATTAGGTCTCAGAAAGGCATCCACTATCTTTTTCCTCATCTTCTCTTATACTTGTAGGGGAATAATGTAACCTGTATTAATATGGGGGAAGGAAAGAAGCAGGCAGCTTTCAAAATTGTACCTGGTTTTCTTCTGTTATATGTTTCCCAAGTAGCCACTCAGTTAACTCGATGTTTTTTAAAAATATGAAATATTTCAGGAACTGCTGCCACTAGGCTTTAAAGCATGGTACTCCAATGTGTTGCTGCTTACAGCTGATGTGACAATTCAGATTTATTTTTTTTAATTCGAAGGGGGAGAAATTGGTTGGTATAAAAGGACCTGGTGGCCCAATGTGATTCAGAGAGAACATTGAAATATCACTTCGATTCACATGCTTTTCAAAATGTCAGTGGTTTATATCTTCACATAAACAAGACTGACCTAAATTTTCAGCATTTAGCAGAAGCATTTTTCATCCTAACCCAGTTCAGCCAGGAGAGTTCATTCAGGGTTTTACTCCTTTGTTACTCATCCTGTGAACTTTGAAGAGTTTTTTCCCATGGCTGTTTTTTGGGGGGGGCTCGGGGTTTTTTTTCTTCCCTTTCTGGTTTGTGCAGTGAAATGCCAGCTTAAGAAGGGGAAAACAGGGAATATTATCAGGGAAATAGCAGGTTGGCTGCTAAGTCTGCCCCCCGTACTGGAGGCGTAGCACTTGTCATGCAACATCACCCTCCCTCAGGCACGAGCACTCCTCACACTTAGCTACTAACACAAGTGATTCTTGTGTAACTGCATGAAGAAGGGACCTGTCTTAGGCAGGACAACCAGTACTGTATAAAAGTTGAAGCATGCAATTTGAATCGCTGCAGTGCTCCTGATAAGCTGCCAAACCTGGTTCTTCAGGTGTTGGGTAAAGCAGGCAGCTGGCCCCCAAAGTGTTGAAGTCGGGTCTGGGAAGCCCTACTGCAAGACTAAGTAACAGGAGGAAGAATAGATACACAATTGCAACTTCATTTGTCTTTGAGTCACTAAACAACAAAATTACAGGGTGGTTTAATTAGACAGTAGCTGAGGAGCTTTTCAAAATTAATGGAAATAGTGTGTCTCGCAAAATATTACATTTTATACATAAAGGCGGACAGTTTTTGTGTGCCTCACAAACACATCTCCTGTCCTTTCAAACCACACGTGTAATGATTAGATAAGTCAGCGTTAGCATTCAGGGATGACTAAAAAGAGGCTCTTGGTGCCTCCGCGGAGCCCCCGCGCATGCGCGCACCTGCACCCCTGTTTTTAATTGTTGCTGGCATTGCTTTGATCTTCTTTGAAAAGCAAGTTTAGCATTCTGCAAGCCCACTCTCTGGTCCAGGAGATTAGGGCAGAAGCATTTTAGGAATTTTCAGCAGACACTCTTTGATTTATTTCACAACACTGAGCAGATTTTCTTCATGCACTTTGAAGACTTTAGAACATAACCCAGAGAAAAGCGGGCATTCAGGCATCAGGAGCGGGCGGCAAACAGGGCCACTAAGTGCACATCTTACTTGTCACCGCTCCCATTAGCGAGCAATTTATTAATGTAATGAGTGTGTGGTAGTGACTGCTACTATTTAGGGATGCTCTGTTTGATTCAGGGTGATATATTTGTGAGTCCAGCTGAACCCTGGCTTTTGACCCCTGTGTGGGGAACGCTGGGGTGTGCATGTTAAATCATCAGCATATTTTATACTTTGCACTGCAGAACTTTCCTAGGAGCGCGGTCTTCTGCATCACTGATAATGCTCGGCAAAACGTTGCCCATAATGGAATTAAAAGGCAAAAGTTAAAATGCTCTGAAGCTGGCTTCAGCAAGCTTGCCTTTTAATATTTTATGTCAATAACATTCTTGTTAATTTTCCTTCATCTCAGCCAAAAGAACTTCCTTTAAAAAGCAAGGGGGAAAAGACCAAACAGTTCACAATGAAGTTCCTTCTTAAACTGCCTGAAGTATTCAAGGTTACATGCAGATGGATTACATCATCAGCTGTTTTAAAAACTTGTCCAAATAACTTGGTTTGGCAGGTGTATAATTGTAAATTATATGTTGAATTCTACATTATTACATGTATTGTATTATATATAAATTATATATTCCTTTGTCAAATACAGTCTTATTAATTACATGATCCTGCTGGATTCAAAGCCCCTAAGAACTTCTCTGTGCTCTTACAGATTTGATCCTGCTGGTATTTTTTATTAGAGATGTTAAGAACACACTATTTGCAACAATTACAATAAATATTTTGCTGCATATATTTTAAAAGGCTCCAGCTGAAAGGATCTGCTGGAAACAAACCCTCTACTTAACCATCATGCATGGTTTGTGTGTTTAAATACAGATAATTCATTACCTCTAATATGGCTTCATATTTTACACTCTAGACTGAATTTCAAAAGCAAACTAGTTATTATAACATTAGACCTTAATGTTATAGTAATTCTGTATATCAACTCCTTAGAAAATGGAATTTTGTGGACTAAGTAAAATGGGGGAGGGGGGAAGGAAAATTTTGCTGTTCTTATTTATCAGTAATATTCCAATTAACATCAGTCTTAGTGCCAAGGAAAGCTGGTAAACTGGGGATAACCCCTACCGTAAAGTATTACCTTCTATCTTTATAAAATTTAATTTTCAAGGACTCTCCTACACTTAAGCACAAAAGATATCACAGAGGATGAGGTTATTCAGTACATGAGTATTTAGTAAACATTTCAGAAGGAATACATTTCATAAGGATTTTGGTTAGATGAAAATTTTGCCTTGAGGCAGAATGCTGTGAAGGGCTTGCTTGTGTTTTCTTCTGGGAAGACAAAGGGCGTAACGCATTTTTAATCTTTTCTTTTCCTGTGTCCTTATTTAAAGAGGCAAAAAGAGATCATCTCATGACTATGTAAAGCTGCAGGACAAACTGTAATTTTTTGTGATAAAGCGTACTCGGGGTGGTATATGAATTAGAGGAGTTGTTCTTGTCCATTTAAGTCTGCTTATTGTGTATTACGTGAACAATTTTGTCTCTCTTTGATTAGCATTTTGTCTCAGAATAAATTCTCAGGAACCGGCAGATACTTTGTACGAACAGTTGTTGCATAAACCACTGTACTTTAAGGTGAGATAGTATTCACAGTGTACAAAATATGTGTGACTACACAGAATTCACAGTAGTCACACAGCAATTCTGGGAGAGGAGAAGGGGGGAGTGTTTCAAGGTGATTAGAAGAAGAGTTTACCTTGTGTTTAAACACTTCATTGAAGTCAGACAGTGGATGGCCAAAGCAGAACGAGACAAAACAGGGTGTGTACAAATCTGGATTTAACTTTTAGTCATTTTTTTATCTGATTAGTGTTCAGAGCTATCCACAATTCCTGTGGGGCAGTGGACTCTCTTTTTCCCTAACCTTGCTTCCTGTGGTAGCCATAAAATTGAGTTAAATGGTAGCAGTGTTCAAAATAGCATTCCAAAATACTGTATGAATTTATAAATCAGCAGAAATTTATCAAACTTGCTTGGTCAACAAATAAATAGGGGGTGTATTTGCTAACACAGCATTTAAAATCGACTTCAAAATACCGTTCAATGAGAAATGCCCATCTTAAGTGCTGGAGCTTGATGGCAGAGATTTCAGAGGGCACTTCTGGAAGTCTTTATTTGAGCTTGTGGTGTGTGTCTCGAGGAGCAGGGCTCTCCTGTCGCCTCCTGTCCCTCCTCTGCTCCAGCACACATGGCCTGGCCGAGGGGCAGCCCCGGGGCAACCTCGCAGGCTGTGGGAGAGGGGCTTATTGGGCTTATTTCTGATGGCTCTCCTCTAGCCTTTTCCTATCTATGTGAATAACTTCTGTGAATTACTTGGTGTTGGAGAAATGGACTAGCCCTTACCAGAGAAGGTTTAACCTTCACAGCCCAGATCCCAGGCTGCTGCAGCGGTGGCAGTGCAGCAACACTTAGGAGTAAAATACTCTTTACCTTAGAGTGGGCAGGTGAGAGAAAGGTTTTTTGCAGGCCTGGAAGGAAAATGAGCATACCTGCAAGTTCTGGAGTGCTTGGATGAGAAGGTGCCATGTGGGTCTACATTTTCATTAAAAAAACACCTTTTTCAAGTAGTTGTCCATTTTTCTGCATAGGACTAGTGCAGAGTGGTAGAGAGAAAAGGTGATGTTGACCCTCTCAGCCAACTTTGTTTGTTTTTCAAGAGTACAGTGTTTGAGCTTGGTGTCTTGTGAAACAAGGACAAACGTGCCCCAAGCATCTCACAGTATAATTTCTGTGTATCTAGGATGTAAGAAAATGCTAAGTAAAAATAGTAGGAGGTGAAATTAAGTTAGTGACTCATTTTTAATTACTGGGAAATCCAGAGTCCTTACCCAAACAGGCATTTCTTAGAAAATGTGCTGAAGGTGTTCTGGACTTGCAGGCTGCATCTCGCTTGGTAAATTAAACCAGTAAATACTTCAAATGGTCCTGGCACCATTTCAGGTCAGGCCACCCAACTTTCTCCCAGTTTCTTAGCAGAGTTAGCACAAACAAAGAAAAAGAAATAAATTCACTCAGCGGGCAGTTTTATTAATAATTTGGCTGTAGCCACCTGGTTTTAGAGGGTGAGAATTACTGTTGCTTTATCTGCCCTAACTCTCTGTCCTGGACCACCAAGGTCCGGGCTCCGGCTCCCGAGCATTCTGCTCCTGCTTCAGAGCTCCTTTCACCCATCCCTGCGGTGCCACAGGCTGTTTGCCAGCTGAGCGTGGGCTGGTTCTGGATAAGTACAATGGATTGTCTCCCCCTGGTAAATTGATTATGTCCCAGTGCCTGTACGTTATAAAGAAGCCAAAGATAACCACAGCCTTGCCTAATGGGCTGGAGAGTATTTGATTTGCAGTCCTAGGCCGTACATCATCTCAAGTGTCCCGATTTCTTTCTGGAATAACTATACTGTCTTCAGTGGCTTTTTTTTCCCCCCATGTGATGTAGAGGATAATCAGGCCTGTCTTTCCTACACACTTCTACCCTTTTTTCTGTTTTAGGATTTTCCTTTTTCTTTTGCAGCAGCTCTGTTATCATGTTTCAGATTTGACACATTCTTCTATTGTATATTCTCTGAGTGCTCAGCAGCTAACACTGCAATCTGGCTTGCTGATCCTTTCATATTCCTCCAGAGTGCTGCACTAGAAGAAAAAAAAGACATTTTTTAAAGTTTTTAACTGGAAAGTTTGGGGTTTTTTTTTTGTTTTTTGGTTGTTAAAGTTTTTAACTGGAAAGTTTGGGGGTTTTTTTGTTTGGTTTTTTTTTTTTTTCAGGATAAATCTTATACCAGGGCCTCTGAAAGGGAGTAGAGATAATTTTGTGTACATAAAGAACTGTGGTAGGTGATGTTTGTCAGTTCTTGTAGGACCATGTTGCCTGCGAGCAGAAACAGGTTGCAGTTTATTCTCTGAAGTCTGTAAGGTATATAAAAGAATTCTTCTACTGCTTTCTGTTCCTCCTGCACACCAGTCTCCCATGGTGGGCAGTCAAAGGGAAGAGGAATGGGGAATGCTGTGTCGCTTCCTTTCTCCTTCCCTGCGTGTGCAAGGAGGCTGTGCTGTGCTTGGCTGTGCGGGCGGAGCAGGTCTGTGTCCTGCCCAAACCAGCAAGATTTTACCTCCAAGGTCTCCTGCACTGTGTGTTTGTGCTTCACCTTTGGGAAGGGTTCGAGGCTGACCACAGCCACCTGAGGTTTTACCCTGGCAAGCCCATACGGACCTGGCTGCTTTCTGGGACAGATGAACAAAAGTGAGTCTCAAATCCTCAGCTTTCCTCTGCCTGTAGCCCTGTAGGGACTCTTGTAGGGATGTTGCCAAGTGGAATATTCAGAGTGGACTCGGATATTTTTGCTTGTTTTATTGTGGTATGAGCTATAAGACAAGTTTGGGTAGAGCAGGCTGGAGCTCTCCTGGGGCCGTGCTGCTCAGCTGCTCCAGTCTTCCCAAAGGCACAAGTGAGAGGTGCCGTCCCGAACAGCCTCATGAGTGTGTGTGACACGTGAGGGCAGCAGGAGCCGTGGAAGGCCTGTGTGCTGAGCTACAACAAGTTGGACATTGAGGATGTGATTTGTGTTGGCTGGACAAGAGGCCAAATTTCATTTCTCTCAACAGAGAAAAAGCTCCGGCTCCAGGGATGGGGACCTCCAATCCAAGATATTTTCTTTCTCTGTGTTTTCATGCACAACAGAGACCTAAATGCTTTCTAGCAGTTAAAGAACAGTAAAAGGCAATCTGAGTGATTTAATGCACACCAGCAAGGCATGATAAAGGACTTAGACAGCTCACCTGACTTTTTTCTGTGGTTTTTGCTGTGACAGGTTCTAAGCTCTCATAGCATCAGTGTCTGTCCCTGTACTGTAATTCAGCTGGGGCATTCCTGCAGCTCTTCCCATTCCAGTTCAGGTTCTCAGCTTTCAGTATGCAAATACAGTTTTCGTCACTTGTATTCTTCACAAACAATCAAACCAAGACTGAAGAAGGGAGACTGTAAAAGGACGTTCCTAAAAGTAAATCCCTCAAAAAAACAAAATTAATTTGGAGGGTGAGAGAGAATAGCTTTTGAATAGGAGAAAATCAAATTTAGTGTAAGTGGCTTATCCAGAGTAGAAAATCCATGGGGTTTTCTCTAGCTTTGTTGGCCAGTTTCTGTGCTTTTTGCTAAAGACAAATGAGTGATGTTTTATTGATGGTTGTTTGGGATGACTGCATTCTGAAAAAGCCCAGATTTTGACCAGGGCAATAGTTTTTTTAAATTTTTAATCTTTCATTCTGATAAAACCCTGTTGAATTTCAGCACAGTTTTTATTTTCCTGTTTTCCTGTCTGGCTGACATAATTGCAGGCTTCTTGATGATTCCAGGTTTTTCCTTTTACATAGGACGGCTGTTGTTTTGCAGAACCGTGTTCTGGCAGCATCTCAAGAGATCTCAGAAATGGCTGATCTTGCTCTCCAAAGTGAGAGCAGATCGACATTATCCTGATCAAACTCACTTTTGGTATTGGCATTGCATGCTTACCTTGGCTGATTAAAATGACTCCTTTTCCCCTCATCAGGTGTTGCCTGACTTGGAGATCCATGCACTCCATGCAGGTTGGAAGGCTTGTCCTTGGTCACACTGACAACAGCAGCGGTGCCTGGTTTGAAGTGGGCTGCAGTAGAGCCCTAAGGATCAACACCACCCATTTTCTGGTGCTGCTGGTCTGAACATCCCCCTGATCTTCACAAGTGTATCAGGGAGAATATTCACATGTTGGAGACATGTGGATCTTTCCCACTAACTACTAAGAAAAGAATGAGGGAAAGATGAAAAGGTAAAATTCACTATGCTGGTGTCTTTCTGACAGCACTGGGAAAAGAAACTTGGATTTTATCTTTTTTCAGCTTCTCAACTGGAGTTCATTCTGGCTTTCTGGGAAAGAAAAATGCCTTGAGTGGAGTGAAATGGTGTGATTTGCTGGAAGAGGTTTTGTTGCAGTGGCTCACAGCAGAAGGTGCCAGTGGCTGACTATTCACATCAGATAGGAAGAGAAATGTGATGGAGCTGAATGTATTTTTGGGAGCAAAACAATGTATACATGTAAATTTATCTTATACAGGGAAATTATGTCATACATCTCCCTCTGTACTGTGTGGTAACAATATGTATAGTAACATGGGAATTTGAGCTTGTAAATTCTATGTATTGCCACCCCCAAGAACAAAATAAAGAACTGCAGTTCCTAGTTAACCTCACTGGAAAGCACTTGGGTGTGAAGCTAAAACATACATAAGGGTTACTTGGCAAGCTGTTTCAAATTTCAACTTCTTTTTGGAGGTGTGGGTCAACCCAATGGCTCTGCAGGCATTGTTAACTAAGAATTTTGTTTGCTTCTTTGAGGGCTTTAGAAGTTAATTAAGTATAAATCAATGCTGGAGGCTTCTGTGAGTGCTGGTCACTCCATTGCCAAAGGGACAACATAGAAATAGAGGGAGCAAGGAAAAGGTGACAAGAATGATTAAGGGCATGGAAAACTCATATGAAGAGAGATTGAAAAGACAGATTATTTCTTCTAAAACAGTAACAAGTGGCAGTATAGAAAATAAAAAAAAAAGATATATATAAAATGAGAAACTGAAGGAAGTGTAAAACTTACTCTGTCTTCGACAAGCACCAGGGCAAAGATTTTCTGTTATATTAAATACATAAAATAAAAGACAAATAGAAGAAAAGCTATCAGCAGAATACAACTGCAAAAAGCAGCACTTTCTGCAGAATGTTGTTGATGCACAAGTTGTTAGCAGGAATCTCAAAAACCAAAGGAGTACAGGAGATAAAATATTCTATATGATAAAACAGCTAATAATGTTTTAGAAGATGCCTGTAGCTTCATGCCCCAGGTCTTAAAATAATCCAAATATAAAGTGTGCCCATTTTAGGGATGTGCCTACCTTGAATGTGTTCTCTTGTGCTGTTCCCATGGTGCTTCTTGCAGACAAACTGGTGCTTGGTGGCGAGGTCCAAGGGGGAGTAGTGTCCCCTGTGCTTGAGCTGGGACAAGAAAATGCAGGAACGTCAGTAATGGCCAGGGAAGTCCTTTTCTTTGAATGCAAATGCACACATTAACCCCTTGCTGCTGCTGCAGGGGATTTATTGGAATTGGTGCCATGGGGCAGGTCAGGGATGGTGGAGAGGGCTGCAGCTCTCTTCTGGCCGGGCACTGTCAGGGCACAACCCTGATCCAGCTGAGAGCACGGTTGTACAGAAAGACACGGGAGAGCCCAAGAGAAATTGTGCATTTTTGCTGTTGTTGCTGTCTTCTCCAAAATACGAGGTCTCTCTGTATCTCTGACCATCAGCACCAAGTATTAAATCTCTGTTAGTTTTTCCAGTATCTCCTATGACATCAATACAGTGAAAGTGTAGAAATATTGACCATTTTTTAATCCTTGAAGGCTTTTGTTGTGTGGGATAGAAAGAATGTCTGTACTCAGAGACTTGAAGAAACTCATACATACTATTTTTTCCCATAGTTTAGTAGTTTCTCTGTATTACCGAAGATTTGGCTTTTAATAACCTACTGTGACTTAGTAGCAACTTTGTTCTTTACAGATCCTTTTTTAGCACTTGTTCACTAAATTTGCATTTGTTCTTCCTAGCAGAGGTGAAGAGCGATTTTTTTCAGTGGAGAATGGATGAAAAGCAGTGAATTTTGTTTTCAGATCAGGAGGGGGTAATGACTAGTAATTTTGACTGTCATGATAGATAATGTTATTAAAAGAAGTTTGTCACCTATGGCCAGCCTTGATAAATACTTCCATTATCCTTGCCTCACCTCTGGTGTATGGCTGCCTTCTATGGAAAAAAAAAGTATTTGAGATTTTAGAAGTTTTTAAGGCTTCTTTTTGTATTTCTCTGGCTGCTTTTAGAAACTCTGTTACCATGAATGTAGTTACACAGACTTAGGGAGAAGCAATACTAGTCTTTGCAATGGGGTAAAATAACATTTTTAGACACAAACTAGTGGGCTATTTTGTTTCTCTTCAGGCTGGAAGTGCACGCTGAGTCCTGCTGGCTGCTGGGAATTCTTATTTCTAGCAGAAATGAGCTCCCATTTTCAGTCCTGCAGGGCAATAAAATAGTGGACTACACAGCCTTAATGTATAGCTTTCCTGAGAAACTACAGCTGTCTTGGGACTGCATTTTTTGCCTACTTTGGGCCCCAGGCAGCTATAAACGCTGGTAGTGAAAAAGGAAACATTTGTGGCAGTTATCTTTAAGAGCAGTGGCGTCTGCTGGAAGCTGGTTGGGCTTTGGGTGGGTTAGACAAAGCCAAAATACACGATGGATTTACACGTGGTTCTGCATGGCCTTTCAGGTTAATTCAATTGTTACTATGGGTTATTTGTGACCCATTCTGTGCTGTGTGGCTCTTGCTGTGCTAGTGGTGAATTTTCTGTGCAAATTCATATTAAGGAGCAGCTGTGCCCTCATGAGCATGTATTGGGGTTAGTTAAGATGAACAAAACATGGAAAAGGTGAAGTTTGTTTTGCCTATTATTTTTTGTATCTCTGGTTACTCCTTTAAGAAATCTTTCCTCTTCCAGGTTCATACTTGCCATATACTCATATACCTGTAAAATGTAATGTAAAACATTACATGCAGGCACAGCTGAAACATGGGAAATGCAATTTAGAAACCAGCATTGGTGGGGTTTTTTTGTGTCAGGTAGGTCAGTCTGATGTACCACCCCTTCCAGAATTACAGTTGTCTGAACTGCAAGGCCAGTAAAGCTCAGACATTGTCAGGAACACCCAGAGAAAAAAACCTGTGTGCTTTTACACCAGTAGATCTCAGGTGACTTCAGGTCCACAGTTTGCAGATATTTCCTATTAGAAACAGACCCTGATTTCCTTGGAGTCATCCAGGTAGTCTCTTTAAATCCTTAGGGAAGCCACCATGATGTCATCATGCAGGGAAGATACTCTTTCAAAAATCAGTCTAAAGAATCACGACCTTTCTTTGTGCATCTCCTATTTGTGAAGTCCAGGGTGCTGCAGTCCTGTTTAGTCAGGCATCTATTTCACAAAACTCTTTTAGAAATAAAGGCTCTAAACTGTCCGTGGCCTTTTGTATTTTTGTATAGGAAAACATTCCCCAGCCAAGTAACCTAAACATGGTCTTCAAATTTCACTGACCCTCTGGAAAGCAGTATTATCCACAAAAATACCTGTGCTTTCCTGGCATGGATTGGAGGGCAATATTATCATTATTTCAGAGTAATATCATTAGACCTGTGCTGTCATGTCTTCCTTGGCAACGTGAACCATGTCAGAGATGTCTGTCTCCTTCAGGAGCTTCTGGGCTATTCAGATTACTTCCTCCTTGATGAGAGGTTACTGAAAGAACGAAAGTAAAAATGTTTTCTCAAGCTGTATTGCATAGGCAGCACCTTTGGTTCTGTGCCAGCCAGAAATTTTCATGTCTGCTGGACACCTGGAGATGTGTACAAGACCATGATGGCTTTTCGTTTGTTTGCTTTGGTGGGATAAGACTGTGCAAATGTTTGAATTTAAAGAGAGGGAATAAAACAAAGAAATACCAAAAAAACAAAAAAAAAAAGAGAAAGTCGTTTTTCAGATAAAGTTAGCCGTATTTTCTTTGCCTCATGGCCTCTACTTTCTTTGTATACATGAGGAAAGGGGAATCGTAATTACATGAGTCATCACCAGGAAACACACAGAGTGCTAAAATAATTGAAATTTTTAATTTCACAGACCACAATCAACATTGGGGTTTTGTTAGGAGAATGATTCTCAAGCCTGTATTTGGCTGTGATGGTCTCAAAAAGAAACAGCAGCCATGGGTTTTAGATCATTTAAAAATCAACCAAAGCAACAGCACTGCTCCAAGACTCAGAGTTATATTCCGATATACAGAGTGTGGTACAAGAGGGCAGATAGTGAACTGAACTGGACAATGAAGGCTGCATTGACAATCAAAGAAATATATTTTACTTTCCTCTTTTTCTGTTTTTATTTCTGTTCCTCCCAAGATCTGTCACATACAAGTCTAGATAAATATGAATTGTCCAGAGTATGGATGTGTAATGATACGTTTGATGCTGTGTCTTTCAAAATATTATTCTCAAACACTTTTCCAATAGATCCCTTTATCCCTTTTCTGAAGGGACATCGATATCAGTAGTTGCCTTTTCTGACAAGGATAGAAAATATACATACAAATATTACACATATGTGAATAGCTCTTTCATTCCTGGACAATAAGTATGCTAAAATTAAGCTAAAGCTTGAAAGTATGTTTCAATAACTCAAAAATAAATGTTAATAAAGCTGTAATTATCCCCAAAGCTACAAATACAGTAAATAAGTTAAAGTTAAATTTATAACACCTGCAAGCATATTAAGTATGCAAAAGCAAAACAAAGGCAGCCAAATGACTTTAACTTCACCCTGTAGTAACACTAAGCAAATTTAGTTAGAGAATAATGATGTTTATAGTCCTAGATTCATTTGTTTAAAAAAAAAAAAGCTTACCTTATTTTTTCATTTTTTAAATCTCATTGTCTTATGACTGCATCCATTGCAGAACAGTGAAATCCAGGCTGTACATGCAGACCTCGGCTCATCCTGAGAATAATGCCTCCTGAAAAGGAAAATGAGACTACTGTTAAATTAAATGTATTAGAGCTGAGGGGGGGAAAAAAAGGCATTTTAAAGGCCTTGTTCCGCTATACCTATCTCATAGATTATATATATTCTTAATCTTCATTATACATTTTGTTAAAAAGTGTAGCCGTAAATAATTTAGAATTAAGTGTCAGCATTTTTAATTTAAAATTTCTGTGAAATATGTTTGTTTCAGATGTAAAATGAACACAATGTTCTTGTGATCATGCCTGCTTAAGCAGATTTGTTTCTTGATTGATAGAATATTAGGCAGGTCAGGTTGGAAGGGCTTGGTGTACACTCAGCTACCTCTTTTAATAAACAGTAATTTCTTTGTTTAGTGTCTCTGCATTTTCTTAATAATTATCCATGGAGAGGTTTATTCTCTCTTGTATTTTGCTAATTCTGAAAATAATTGTGCCACACTTGTTTCTGGACTAACTCAAGTGATTTCCATTTTAATTTGCTAAACAAAAAAATTGTTAAAACACAGACATGTTAGTCCTATTTCCTGGACTTAATTTTTGGTTTTCTGGAAATTTTGGGATTAG
Organism: Edolisoma coerulescens; assembly: GCA_013397115.1. NCBI lineage: Eukaryota > Metazoa > Chordata > Aves > Passeriformes > Campephagidae > Edolisoma > Edolisoma coerulescens. Next base: position 1,252,740 of record VWZW01003558.1, on the reverse strand, counting down.
TTACAAAATAGATTATTTTCATTAATATGTAGTAATGAAATTATATTTCTTTTTCTAAATAAACTGAAAAGTTGACATTTCCCTCAGATCCCAGATCTCCTGTTAGTCAGATCTGAGCAGTGTTTTAGATATGAAGCTCTTTTCATGTGCTTTGGACTGAACATTTACCATGTACCTGGTACCAGCTAGAGTAGAATGATTCATGTGCTGTGGTCACTGGCTGGACTTGAAATACCTGAAGATATTGCTTAGAGAATTTGCATTAAGTATTTGCAACATCCTCTCTGGAGGCAGCTTTGAGGTGGAACGGCTCATCTTCAATGACTGCAAAGCTGAGGTGAATGTTTGCCATCTCTTAACTGGGATGCTCCAGTCAGGTCTCCTGCCTGTACTGTGTCACCCTGAGGCTCTCATATTCCATTTTTGCAAATAAAGCAAGAGAAAAGATTCAATATTACCCATTCAAGCCTCAGTTACATCTGGTTTTAGTTCTGTGGTTGCTTATACTCTTAATCCTTACCAGGGCATATACATAGATTCCTCTCTAAAACCAAATGTTTTAGTAAACTGTGTGGCTTTAATGGATTTTCTCATTTCCTTAAGTGGATTTTCCAGTAGATGACCGATAAAAATTTCTCTGAGTTATCTTTTGCTGTCTTGCCCTTCTGTGACACCAATGGCTGCTGTGCATCACAAAGCCATGTGACAGAAAACACAGCTCCTGTCACTGGCTGGTGACGTGGCCTAACATTTCTGCTGGTAAGCAAGTCACATCTCCAAACCAGGCCTGGACAGGTGTCTGTGGGCTCCATTTCTGAACAGACTTGATGCCTCCTTGCTTGAGAGGAGACTTTCTCACCTCTTCAGGTTCAGAGACTCACCCAACAAAACGTGGTGTTAAGACTGGCTCCCAGTTGTTGTCTAGGAGGTGCAGCAAGTCTCGAAATGCCCTTCTTTAAATGTGGATAAACTACATTTATGCTGCAGAGTGGTTCATTCCCAAGTTGAATGTATGGATTTGAAAATCTATTTGTTGTACCTGAGGAAATAGTTGCACTTCATGCTTCTCCCTGTTTCTGTGTGGACAGCCAAATATTAAGGACATTTTAGAACCTCATTGTGAAGAGGTCCGGGGGTTTTCCAAGAATACTGTTTATGGTTTGTTTAAGGCTATCAATTGTGTGTCAAATAAAAAGCTCACTGCAGATGATCATGGTGCTGTACTTTGAACTCATTTAACTCAACATTATTTACAGAATATTTATCTTGGTTATGGCAGTTTTTGTCATACAGTGATATTACTTCTCCATTATATACTGCATGTGACCACCATATAAGTTTGATAATAAATGCTGGGAAATAAAAAACAGAGTAAGTGCCTCAGTATGATAGCAATTCCCATGTGATGGGAAATAATGTCATAAACTTCAAATTACCTTTTAAATAAATGTTTATGTCCAACCCATCCATTAGATCATAGCCTGAAGGTCAGGAGGATCATTTCTTCATCTTTCACTGTATGCATTATGGTTGCTTTTTTAGGTGTAAATGATGTTTTTAAATGAAGAATGGCACTCGAACTATACACAAACAATGGCTAGACATTACTGAGTCGCAGCATGGCAGAAATAGCCTCAGCCACTCTGCTAAATATAGAAATGCAGCAGTAAATTCAATTCATTCTTAGAAAATGTTTTTAATGGCTGAGACAATACAGAGATACAGTTCATGTCATTCTCACAGTATGAAGCTTTGACATTTTAGTCCAGTTTGAATTCTAGTTGTGGTCTGGTAAATGGCTGATTTGCAAAATGCTTGTGAGAGTGAAGATTTTGGAGAGGAAGGCAGAGCATACCTGAGCATGCAGAGAAGTGCACTGCTAACAGATACCATATTAATGAGGGTCTGAACCATCTAGGGCTTTGTGCATTGGTGAAGAGATGCCAGCTCAGTAAGTGCCCAGGGATGGTGTGAAACACCCCACACCCTGAGACCCCACTCTTCCCAATGCCTTTTGTAGGAAGGGTACATTGATGACCATCTCAAGGCCAAATCACATTTAGGCATTTCCCTGCCTTGAGCTGGACGTCCCTTGTCCGTATGTCCTGGAGGAACCCATATGGCTCCCCAAAACACCCTATGCATCAAAGCTTTTATATGTGATGGTCTTAACCATGTTATCCCTGCAGTGCCAGGCTAGAAACCCAAGTGGGAGCTGGAATGGTTGGGCTGACAGGGAGGGGCTTTGGAGAAGCAGAAACTGTGGTTGTCCTGAGGTGGCTGATGTGTGTGTGGGGATGGGGCAGGTTCCTCAGCCAGGGCTGGGCTGGCTGGGAATGGGGGAAGGAAGAGTGTCGAGGGCTGTCAGACTAATCTGGAAATAAATTCAAACCAAAAACTTCTGTTTACAGGCAGGGGAAAACCCATTGTAATGGAGATTTAAAACTCCAATCAAGAAATTCAGTGGTGTTTTTGCTTCAGCTATGATTTGACCTTCCTGTTTACATTAAACATTTTTTACGGCAGAGTGCAGTGACGTGGTTGCTTTGTTTGAGGTATTTGACAGTTACAGCAGTTCTGGGAATAATTTTTTTGGTTCTATATATGTCAGGAAAGAAATATGTTAATATTTGAGATCAGGTATTTTTTTTAACACATTTTAATTTGTTATGTTTCTCAACTTCACCTTCCATGGGGACCATGAGCATGTTAAACCTAATTTTAAAACAACATTTCTTCGTAAAATATTAAATACTTTATGTCCAAAAAGATATTTTTGGTTAGAGGCTAATCTATTCCAGAACCAGTTGTCTATAATATTGTTTCTTTTGTCATTATAATTCATGTAAAAATGGTACATTAATTTCTTAGAGATCACTTGATCTCAATTCTTTTTGTTAGCAGAGGTCTATAATCCTTTCCACAGCAACCACTTGTAAAAGCGGAGGATTATGACTTGAGGCAGGATATGAACAGCAGGAACAGATCAACTTAAAAACAAAGATCCTGTTTGAGTACAAATGCTATTGTTAGCACAGAGTTGGGGTGAGTCAAGTGGCAGGATGTCTATTAGAATAAAATAAATTCATATCAACGCCACATGGCATGCTAGCCAGAAGACACATCCTTCTAGCAGTTGTGTGATAGACCTCTTATTTTTATACCTTCACTTATTATACTTTTGCTTAGTCCAGTAAACCATTCCCTCTGGGAATGGCTGATATCTAAACATCTGAGCAGCTTTTTGGTTTTCTGTAGATTTATTTTTCTGTCTAAAAAGTTTCCGCTCTGTTGTACTTTTCCCAAAATCTGCTAAAAGCAGGGATTTGAAATTACACTACTGCAAGGTCATTCTGAGGTTAGTAATAGTCATAGTGGACTATTGCTATCTTTTCTTAAGAAGTGTGTGATCCTCCAGAGAAAAGGAGAAAAAGAGGTTTTTTCTTTGTCCCTTTTTTAAAAATAAGAGATACAATGACATTTTTTTCTTTATTAAAAAGTCTTGAGTTTAATACTGATAGTTTAACTGACCTATCTAGCAGCAATATATGTGATTCAATTCAACATATTTATGAAGTTTAATTTATTTTTCTATTATTTTTCATGTTAAGGTTAGTTGGAATATTCAAAGGTACCAAGTGACAGAATACATACTACTCAAGTGTGGCAAACCCCTGGTTTTGGTAAAAATTAGAAAAATTCTTTCATGGCATAGAGAAATTAATAAATATACAAAATGCAGTGATGCAGTGACAGAGTCAAGTAGTAGTTTCACTTGGGACAGTCTTCTGTACGGTTGTTCCAACAACTGCCATCATGTACGAGTAATAATCTCTCCTTCCCAAGCTTCTGTTGGCTGTATTTTTGTAGTAGACAGTGAAATATATCCTGTTTATAGATGATATGAATTTCATCTCAGTGTATCATAATTTGTACATGCATATATATATGTATATATATACACACACATACTGTATTAAACACCATCAAATAGTAAAAGTCCACATAAGCATCTCTAATGGCAAGTGAGATGGAAGTTTTGGTAGAAAAGAATATTTGGAGGGGCCTTTAATCATTGTCATGTGGTGACAAGAGGAGACTCAATATGATGGTCTCAGGGAGTTGTTTGAATGCTTGCTGCTGCATGGATTAGGGTCCCTCTTCAGTGTCCTAAAGTTTGCAAGGTTAAAAAAAGCCCCAAACATAATCTTAAGTTATATTTCTAACTCCTGTCTGAAGAGAAGATTTTATTGCAGTTGATAAATAATGGTTTTCAGATCATCCTGCTGATGGCAATTGGGCTGCAACTAAATTATCAATGAATTAGAAAACAGAAACCATGGCATTTCAATGGTATGAATTCTTCAGCCTGTATTATTTTGTTAGCCTGAGGCAAGAGACTGTGCTCTTAGTATTCGTCTGTGCAGAATGAGTAATCTGAGACAAATGTGTACCCACGCCACATGTGCTATATGGCCACCTCCTAGAGAGTCGCTGGTCTCGCTGCATGCCACAGGCAGCCAAGCACCTCTCATGGACAATAGTCATATGTTAAAAAATGATGATTTCACTACAATGTCTGTGATCTCACCACCACCGCTGATTCTAACAGCATTACAACACAACAGTGTAACTGTGGGTCTGCTCATCCTGTTGGAATCAGAATTTTATACTATCAGGAGCTGGCTTTACCAGCAGGATTTTCTGTTACCTAACCAGAATTCTGTATTTTTGCATGAATTCTATGCACAAGAGCAACTGAAAATACGTATTCCCAGTGCTATCTATTTTGGTGTTTCAACATGACTTGCATTAGTGTGTGTGATAGCTTGAATTTTCTTTCTTCGCCAAAGCTGCTTAAACAATACAATGACAGATTTCTGCTTTTATTCTTCGTTAATGTCATTCTTCATCCTCTCTGCCCCACATCAGGGAGGAAGTGTTGCGAGTTTGCTATTTTAATGAAGAGAAATGAGGCATCTATCAACTAGGATTTACACTGGAGAGCACATCAATTCAGTTGCCTTGAGCTTGCTGAGTTTGCATATCCAGGGCCAAGCAGTGCTCTCAATTACTCCCGTGCAACACCATTAACTTCAGGCGGTTGCGTGGTTCAAAAGTGGCTTTGCAGAATGTGGGGCGATATTAGGGGGAGGAAAAAAAAATACATCTTTTAGAAGAGTCAAGCTCCAAAACATGATTTTTGGTTATCTATGTGAAGATGTGCATGCAGTCATAATTGCACTTTTGAAAGGTTAGGGTAGTCATCGTGTAGTAATTTCATTGAGCATCTCTTTGTAGCTGTGCTTAACAGAACAGACAGCCGCCCAAAAATTACTGCAGTGAGGGGGAAAACACTTCCAGCCCTGGAAACATATTGTAAGTCATATGTCTTTAGTAGACTCTATCCTGTAATTACTCTTAACCGTAGGTTGTTTCCTCCTCTCTCTCTCTCTCTAGGAGCTATGCCGCCAGCGCATGGCAGTGAAAACCTCTGATCGCCCGGAGCCCCTGCACTCTTCCCGAATAAACAGCGTTTCCTCTCAGTTCAGCGATGGGCCCATCCCCAGCCCCTCGGCCCGGAGCAGCACATCGTCCTGGTGTGAGGAGCCGGTCCAGTCCAACATGGACATCTCCACCGGTCACATGATCCTGGTAAGGCGCTTTTGTCTTCATGGCACGAGAAATTGCGTCAGAATTTTAGGCACCCGCGCAGCTTTTGGAAAGAGATAGCTTTAAAGACAGGGAAGATGTCTTTTCACAGGCAGGAAGTATTCCTGAGCTTCATTGGTAATCTTAACTTTGTATAATTAAAACTAAAGGGATTTTTTATTTCCATTTCTTTTTTGTTGTATCTTTTTTTTTCTTCTCTGGGGAACATTCTTTAATCTTGGACATATGCATGCCAGCTTTAAAAAAGATAAGTCCTGTGGTGTCCTCTTGTCCTATTAATTTATGTTTACCTTAGCTTGGACAACTCAAGAAAGCTGCCAAATTTCTGATCAGCTCACTGCTTTTTCTCATGTGTCTCCAATGTGTGGAGGTATCTGAGCTGAGAAGGCAACAGAAGATTAGTGATATGGAGCAATTTGTTTCTGTCACCCTTAGAAAAGGAAAGGAATCTGACTTTTGAGCCTTGCCTGGATTTTTTTTTTTTGTCCCTGGATGAATTTCTTCCAAGCTTCCAAGGATTTCTCCTGTTTGAAATGATCCAAGTATATTGAGAGAGTCTATGTTGGAAAACTTGGGTTACTTCCAAGCACAGCTTGAAACCAGTATCAGTGTAGAAGATGGACACATAAGAGTTTTTTCTGTGTGAGAGTCAGAGTCCAGTGGCTGGGACTGGTGGAGCTTGTTTCTGTCCTGCTGGGAGAGCTGTAGAGTAATCCTCCATTTCTTGTGCCTTATTTTCATCTTTCTTTAAATATTTACTGTCTTTCTAGAGTGCATTGACATTAGCTGAGTAGAAGTTAGGTGATGGTGAAGAACTTGAACAAAAGTTGTGTTATTTTACTTTATATAGTTGACTTCTGCTTTTACCTGTAGTAAACACCTTTTCCAGTTGGTTGTTTGCCATGCTTTTGGGAACTTCTCTCCATCATGTCATAGTTTTGAGCCATAATTGTTCAACTTCTTTCTTTTTCTGGACTTATATTTGAAAGTACTATCTTCTGAGGTATTTTTCAAGTTCTTACAAGCCAACCTAACATAATGGAGAAAGGAATGAAGGCAGCCAAAACCCAAAGACCTAATTTGACCTCAGCCAAGTTAGTGACTTTCTTCAGCCTTGATCAAGTCAGCTATAAAACTGAGCAAAAGCAGGGTGGGATTTTAAATCAGATGCTTCCTCAGAGTATACCATCCTGAGTAAATACATCTCTGCCATCCCTCTCCCAAAAGTAGTTAATTAATTATTATGTTAATATCTGGTAGACAAGTGCAGTTTGGAAGGGTTGCTCCCATGACAGAAAATCATTTGTTACAGTTTTGACTGTTCCACTTTTGCCTAATCATAATTAAAATTCACTTGATTTCCTTTCATAGTTAAGTAAAATACTTGAAGCAGGGAGGGAGGGGGGAACTGCCAAACATCTCCAGTTACCCAACCTCAAAATAAGTTCAAATTCTTAGACAAGGTTCTGAGGCCATATATTTGTATGGAAATAAGAGCAAAATTTCCCATGTAGATGGAAATATGCATTTAACATTTGCAAACAGTTTCAACTACTTCAAATTGAGCAAAATTGTTTTCAGTGATATTGGGAAACAAAAAATCATCTCAAAATCATGCTTAAAGGAGAGAAGGTTGCATATGGGAACCACTTATTTTGGCTCTGCAAATTTCTGCAAAATTGCAAGAAAGAATTGCCTTCATATGGCAATAAATAAACTTTAAAAAATAGTCAGGTTGGTCAAGATCACTGTTACGGTGTTCAGTGTCCATAATTCAGTCAATCCTGTTTAACCCTGGATGAACTCATACATGTGTTAACTATCTAACAGCAGATGTTATATCTTAGATGGTGAGGGTTCAAAGAAGGGTAGAGAAATGCTGCGATGTTTTGAGAGTGCAAACCACACAGAGAGAGTAAAAACAGTTAATTTGTTGAGTCTAACCTGAACAAACAGAAATCAGTGATTGAAGGGAGCCTGCCTATGGGCTGTGGCATACAGGATGGGGAAAAATTGTTCTTAATGGACTCAGATGATACAATTAGGAAGAAAATATGTGTTAGCATCGAAAGGATGCATTTAGCTTTGCTATCAGGGCAAGCCTAATAGGAGGGTCAGGCAGGCAGTGGGATGTTTACTTAAGGAAGTAGTTAAACCATAAATACAAGATTTGCCAAAGGCGAAGCTGGGTTAGGTTTGCATGGAAGGATCAGCATCTCTCAGCTACAGCGCAGAAGCAGATGATTGGACTTGATCAGAAATGCTCATGTTTTGTGTCACTGCGGGTCACAATGAAACTGGAGAGCTGACCCAGTTTATGTTCTGCTCAAAAATAAATGCACATATCTGTAATACCTTGTTTACCTGAATTTCTCTCCTTCTGGGGATGATGTGGCTTGTTGGACCTCAGCAACAGAAGCAGCTCACCAGAGGTGAACTCTTCCTCCCGCTGCCTTGCAGATACAAGTGGAGGAGAGTGAGGGGCCACTTCGCAACTTTTACACCATTCAACGCAAAACATTTCTCAGTTCTCATTTCCCACTGCCACAATCCTTTTGCCTTTTAAATTTTGTAGATATTTTCTTTGAAAAATGTCTCAATGCCTAAAAAAGCAATGAGAAGTATTAGCAAGGGGCCTAGTAGGAATGGCAAATATCCTCAGCTTTGCAGGGTAAATGCACTTACAGGTCTGTAAATGTGGTTTTGAGTTCTACAATTCACAGTGAAGGGGTAGTTAGCTGAGCTAAGGCTCCTCAGTCCTTATTGCTCATAGGTGCTAGGATCTCCCTAGAGAAAATAAAACAGTGGATTACTTTGTAAAGTGGAAGCAGGAAATAATTTATTTCGATTCATAAAGAGAAAAAAACTTTAATGAAAATAGCTTAGAAGTGTGTAACTGCTGAATGACTCCATGTAATCTTATTCAGAGGTACCATTGGTCAGAAATATTTCTGTAAAGCTGTTTAATTTGCTGGAAAATGCTGTCAGTCATACCTGCAGTCATATCTAAGTCACCTCAGGGTTTGTTGGAGCTTAGGTTGGCCACAGGTACTGTTCTCTTGGAGGACTTGCCACTTGTTGTTAGCCCATAGTTTATAGTCCTTGAGGTGTGGAGAAACCAGGAATCTTCCAAGCCCTGTGGCTGTGGCGCAGTCTCCTCACTTAGACTGAAACCAGCCTTCAGAAGGAAAAATCCTGCATTTCTGCCACTTCCCTGTGCAGCAAAGGCGATGCCTCTGCGCTGCTGGCAGCACCGTGAGGTGGTTTGAGCTGTTGGCAGGAGGAAGCAGGGAGGGCTCAGGAGGCCCAGAAGGACAGCGATAACAACATTCAGAGCATTTTTTCTTTTCCTTTTCACTGTCTTTTTCATCACATTTCTAACAGGAGGGTGGCGCATATGGCACATTTTGATTCTGTCTTTCTAAAAAATCCAAGCACTTTGGAAAGTGTAATTAGAGGAGCATGTTTAATGCCATCATGTTTGTGGCACTGACTGGCTGGTTTCAGCATGAGCAACAACTCAGGATGCGTGCCCTCATTTCGGTCACCACTGGTTTTGCAAGAAAACATTTTTCAGAAGGTCACAACAAGGGACAGAATAGGAACTTAGAATTAAATTTCCACCCACTTTATTCTCACGTGTATGTCTATATTTCAGCTGACACGAGAAGTTCTAATAAAGGGCAACAATTCGGTTTGCAGCCCAGCAAGAAACCCAGAGGGGGTTTAGAAGTGATCGGGGGAGATTTAGGCTCCCTAACTTGGGCTCCTATATTTTAGGCACTTAATGAAGTGTTGGTGTTGACTTGAGCCCATAAATTCCCCTTCCAGTTGATGAAGTGAGTGGGTGGCTATGAAGGTCTCCAGAGAATTAGGCAGAGAGTGGATTTCTCTTGAGCTGCCTCCTTTGTGCCAGCACAATCCACTTGATGTTTGCAGCTTACATGAAGGAGTCTCTTTCGTTTGTGCTGTAACACAAGTTCAGCACCAAGGTGGATTGGCTCCTACATCTGCTTCATGTATTACCACGCTTTTTTCGTTAAAAGAATTATGATCTTTTATGAGGTTTTAAATGAAGAACAGTACTGCAAGAAGGGAATGTATGCTTTTGATGATAACATTATGAGGTTGTTATCTGAATACCATATAAGAGAGGGAATTTGCAGAAGCAGAAGTGATTTTCTGTGTTTTGCAGATTTTTTCCTTGTAAAGACAGACGTGCAAAATTTGGAGCATTATACATAAATTAGAATTTTGGAAAGTGTGAATTTACAAAAGGTCTTTTTCAGTATTTTTTATCAGCTGAAGTCTGAGGAGTCTTCTTCTTGAGGGTATGAAACTGCTTTATGTATTGGAAATAATAATAATCTGTGATTGTTTGTGATGATGTACTTTTCTGGAGAAGAAAGTTTCACACCTGGGCTGAATGAGGCAGTGGGAACAGATGAACTAGAGCCTGAAATCTAGGGCCTTTTATCTGAGAGATATAAGTCTGCTTAATCCCCTTGGCTTTGGCAATACGCCTGTGGAACCAGAAGGGCGTTCACCAGAGAAGAGTAAAGGATGGCCTCATATGAGAACTTGCTGTCAAACTTCTGGGACAGGTTGTGTCCCAGAAGGTGACACAACCTCAGCTGGGGACCGGGGGTGGGGGCCTGGTGCTGCCAAACCCAGCTAACCCCAGGTGCTGAATTTTGCATCCACTTTAGTTTTGATGCTGAATCCCTGGCAGGATTGCTGTAGGACTGTGAAGGGTAACAAGGAGGGAATAGTTTCCAAGATTGAACCTGTGGGTTTGTGATAACATTGGTATCCTGTACTCTCTGAACAGTAACTTTTTGATGGTTTCTAAGAAATTTCCCCTCATTCTCATTTTTTAAAATGAACTCTATGGAGTAGCAGCTATAGATTTTCTTTTAATTGAATATGGAAGAGTGTAGAACTGAGTGACTGAAGACACATTTCAACAAGAGAAGGTATTTGCTAGATCCTGTACTACATCTTGCTGTAATTCCTTTATTTTATTCTTCAAGCTGCAATAAAATTGGGAGCAAAAGGCATCTAAACACGCTTGTCTAAATAAAGAGAGAAGCTTCAGCATGTAAGGATGAATAGCACAGTGCTAGAAGCAGGTGTACTTTCCACCTTGACCTTAATCCAAATACACTCTAAACATTTCCTGAGCGAAGCAGCAGGCAGGGCATGAGTGCAGTGCACTGCCTGGGGACACAGATGCTGCGGAGGTGATTAATGCTGGCAGGGAAAAAGGTGAGGAGTGCAGGTATGGAAAACAAGGTCTTTGTCACAATCATTTGTTTGATTATTAAATGGGTTCTAATATTTTTTTCCTTTTCCCGCCATCTCCTTCTACCAGCATTAATACCTCTTTCATGCACCTCAAGAATATAAATACCCTGTTTAAAAAAAGCTTGCAACTGAGAAAATGAAGAAAAAAGTCCTCACATGGGAAGGGAAACAAGTCAGTGGCAAAGTTTAGCTAAAAGCATAAACTCTTTACACATGTGCTAAGTGGATCTAAACCCCAAGTTATCTTTCAGCTGTGCCAGTATAAATAGTTGTAGAAGTCTCGCCAAATTAAGTCCCAAGAAGGCTTTGGCCCTAAAGGCCATTTCATCATGAACAGTTGGACAGGAAGAGTCACAAGGGAAAGGGCTGTTGTGTATTATTCAGTGACAGGATAGCCAATATCCCAAAAAGACATAAACACTGTGGATGGGAAAATCTTTACCCGTCTCTCCCTGAGTTGTCATGCTTTTAGGGACAAGCAGAGCTGGCTGCCTCCTGAAAGGTCTTCTGTTGATGAAATAGTGTTTATCATTTCATTTTACATCTTTTTTTCCCCTCCCTAAATGTTTAAGTTATTTTGAAACATTTGCCTGTGTTTGTTTAAAGCTGGGACTTGACATACAGGAGCAAAAAAAAGCTGCAAAGAAAAGTGAAAAAATCTTGTGGCATATGGAAACAGCTCTACTAATAGAGCCATAAATCTAATAAATGGATGTATGTACTACGTAGATTTCATCAATAAAACTCAGAAAAAGTATTCATGAACATGTTACCCTTTGATTCTTCCATTTTTATTTGTTTCATAATAAGTTGCCCCCCATTTTCTATGTTAATTTTGTTGGATGGGTGTTAGGAAATAATGACAATTGCAGAGTCAGTATCAAATCGAGAAAAACATTCCTAATGAACATGGTATGAAATTGATTTCAAAATCTTTTTTTCCCTAAATTCTTCCCTGGCAGTCGTTTTCCCCTAATGTATTCATGATTAGAAATAACTCACCAAATTTCTGTGACTACATCTTGCTCTGTTGTATGACTGTGAAGTGTTTATTCTGGCTTTGTTTAAGCTGCTTTGGTTGAACACTTTTAGCCAACTTGTATCATTCCCTAAGGCTTTTAGTAGAAAGATGAAGAAAACATTTCTGTTAATATTCTACAGCACTAATTTTAAAAGTGTTACATTGGGAAAAATATGTGACACAAAACTAGGTTATGCAACTGTGTGCACCAAGTAAAAAGAAATGATCATTTTCTTGGCTGAAACAAATCTTGGTGGTTATCTGGACTTTTTTCAGTTTCACCCAGCTTTCTTGCATTTCTAGAGGACATCCAGGTAATGTCAAGGCAAGACAAGTATCAGCTGTAGCAAGTAGCAAGAGATGGTCATTTAATGAAAAAGAGCTGAGTTTTGATACTTCAGGTTGAAGACAAGGAATGTTACTGGATACTCAGCTGCTTCTGAGAGTCTCATGAACCATGGAGTCTTGTGGAGGTGGTCATTCATCCAGGAGATCTTGTCTTTTGGCTCCAAATGCATCCTCAGTGATGAAGTGCCCTTGCTGTACTTGTTCTACTGTGCATGCTCACATCATGCATTAAATCCTTGATAACTCATTGTGGCAGATACAGCAGTTAATCATATTTTGGATCTAACAGGTGGAAATGCCTGTTTAGAAGGAGAACCATACTAGAAAGAGGATGGTTCAGGAAGACTTCTCAGGCAGGAGACCCAAGATGATTATATATGTTACAGAGTATTTCTGAGCTGGTGGCAGAGTTCAGATATGAGAAGGTGGTGAGTTTTGACTCACTGTGGGGTGAAGAAATGACTCAAATGGGTTGCTAGACGTGGTGCACTGCTAGGATCCAATGACGTGTGGTAAATGTTACTACAGCTTCAGAGATTCTCAAAATGTGTAAGAGTTCAGGGTGAAACCAGTCCTTGCTTCATGATACTTCCAAAGAAGAGACATAATATCGGCACTGTGTTTTTGCACTGCTGTGCCAGTTGCAGTTTAGGATGCCCAGGAGAACTCCATCAGTATTTTGGAGAGCTCTTTCTCTTTGTGTGGGCCATGCCAGCAGAAGTTATTGGACAGAAAAGTGTTATTTGTAATGAAGACAGTTCATTCCCCCCGCTGATTCAAAAAAGTCTGGTTATGCTCATCTTCAGGGCAAGATTTAAGAAAACTTACTTTGCTTTCTGCAACTCCTTCTGGGATTAGACCATAATTTGGCAGTGTTTTCTGAGTAAGGTAACAGAATTTGGGTGGTATTTGGAAAATTTGATGTGTAGGACACAGACAAAATGCTCCTGTGATGATCAAATTTTGCATATGCACCCACGACGCAGCTGTGGAAACATTTTTAAATAAGGAGATAAACATTAAAATAATCTGTGAAGTTTGCTTGTGGATGACATAGTATTTGCTGTTCAATGAAAGAGAACTGTTTAACTTTTTTGGTCAAAACCAGGTAAAGTATTCTACCCTCAAATATTACATCCCTACCCCACTATGTCTTTATAAAAGACATAATTTTACTATGAGTTTGTCTCCTTTATGTAACTGTCCTTTTGTTTCAGACCAGAGTAATATCTTACTTTTTTTCTAGATGGCAGCTCTCCCTCAATGCTGTCATAGCTCCCTTATCCTCTTCTCCTAAACTCATGAGCTAATGCTGCTTTAGGTTGCCAAGCTGGCCAAGAAAACCCTATTCATAGCAAGGGAGAATAATGAGTTTCCTCTTGTTGCTGGCTGTATGTTGGACCTTTGCATTGGACTAAGAATAGAAGGGAGGGGTGATAAACTGCTCACAAGCATCACCTCCTCCAAGCATGACCTGCCATTGCTCTAGGAATTGCTCTCTGGCCTTTTTCTTTCTGGAATGTCTATGAGGGCTGGTGTCCAGGTCCTAAAATGTTTTTGTCCTCTGTCTGGTCAGTAGTAAATCCATTAGGGTTTGTTGAAGATGGTTGGTTTCTGGATTTGACCCATCTTTAAAAAATATTTCTCCGACTATGTGTCACAACTGGGTTATTTTTAAGATGATTTATGTGAAGGTTTGCCACCTTCTGACTGGGCTGTTTGTACCAACTAAAATATTCCCATGAACATCCAAAAATCCTACTGCACATAGCAACTGATCTCTGGTAGCTGTCAGAGTGCAGCGAATTGAAGCACATTTCTGTACATCTTTTATTAAATATGTGCACATGCAGCACATTTCTTTAAAGAAAATAAAAGATGACAATGTCTCCTCTTTGGATGCATTATATTTGTACTTCAGCATTGAAGAGAGTCTGGTAATTATAAAGCTGTTTAAGCAGTTTTATTTTAAAATTAAAAAGGTACTAAACTCGAGAAAACATGTACAGTCAGTTATGTACTACTGACTACTTCTTTCATTCTTTCTGTATTTAATTTAAGTGGACTTTAGCTGGTTGCAAATAAAAATACTAAAGGACTAGCAACGCACACCATGATTTGTGTTCTTGCTGTCATGCAAATTCACAGAAAGAAGGAAACATATTAAAGAAATTTGATAAGACCAGGTGGTCTGAGTGAATAATTTCCCTTTCATTAACATATTCCCCTTATTAACTCTGTAATTAATTGTACATAGCTAAGGAAAGCTATGGAAATTGCATTTTGAGATGTATCAAAGCTGACTTTATGCTTCAGACTTCCATGCAATTTACTATTAATGAAGCAAGAGATGGAGGCCCCAAATCTATAATTATTACTTACTATTTGAATGACAAGCAAAGAATTTTATCAGCACAGTTTCAAATGAAAGGGGATTAGCAGCTAATGTTGAAATTGTTAATCTTTCTTATTAAAATAATTTTGACGAGAGTGTTTAGCCTGAAAGAGGTTTCTGGAACATCATTTACCATTAAAACAGCTATTTTCTGAGGCTCAGTATGAATTTGTCTAAGTTTGACAGCAGGGTGCAAATATTTTTTAAATGAATGAATATTTTATGGGAGCTAAGGCTGTTCGTGTGTGAGCTGAAGCCGAGCTGCTTGCTGTGTGCATATTCCTAGAATGTGTAGCAGGATGGTAGTTCAATATCCATCTCACCAAAGTGAAGATGTCTACTGAGATAACAAGGGGAAAAAAGCTGCAGCAGGAAAATCTGAAAGCTGAAATTGCACCCACGGCTGTGTCTGCAGACGAGTGATTAGCGGGCGGGAGCCCTGGCAGAATCAGGCCCTAGATCTTGGTGATATTTTTATGACACAGTGTTACTTCATGTTTATTTAGGCCTTCTTATTCCTTTAAATACTGGTATATTTTCAGGTTTTGTATATTTTTATTAGTATCATGTGCCTTGAGATGACTGTTCAGTGGTGGGTGCTTTATACCCACATGCATGCTTGTGTACAGATACCGTGTACAGCAATGGTGTCCTCTATAGGTATAGATAAATATTTGAGGGCAGAGATATTATATATACAACTTCTCTGTGTTAATGAAAAACTGTTTAGCATTTTAAATTTTAAAACTTTTCCTTGCAATATTTGCAATTTTCATCTCTTACAGGAGTGTACAAATGAAGCTGGCAAGGCTGTTTGTGCTCCTTGGGATGAGGAAATTGTGAATATATAGTGACATAAATGGTGAAAAGCACAGCAGTGATAATTTATAAAATTTAATTTGCGGTGGTCTCAGCCACATCAGTACTGAAGGAGATATATGTTAAAGAACCTTTTTAATTTGCCTGTGTCACATTACAGAAAAAAGCTAATGGAAAAGATGTCACATGTCTTTGCCAGTGACAAATTTTACCAGTGGAATAGATAGAGATCATTTAAGTGCTTTAAGACATTATTTGCATGAGTAGATGGACTGTATAGAAGTACCATCAACACAACAAACCCTCATGTACCTGCTCTACCATGAGATTACTCCAAGCTTTACCTCTGTGTGGACCACGTGGAACTTCACTGGGCTCACTCTGAAAATTGCAGGTTACAGAACTGACCTTTTATCTGGAGTCCTACAGTGTTCCTTGGAGCAGTCTTGCAGATGGAGTGCTATTTTCAGCAGGAAGTGTCCTAGAGTGTACATTTGCTTCATTCATCAGACAATACCAAAGGAATTTTAGCTTAAACGTAGCAGTTGGTAAATAGAATGCAGTAGTGATACCCAGAGAAGCACTTTCATCATAAAATCATGTTTTATATGTATTATAATTATGTGTTAGGTCAAAGGCATCAGGGGTTCTTCTTAATCTGTAAGAATCATAACAAACTATGTAGACCATGACAATAAGACACAGTCATCATGCCAGTGTGGTAGGCTGGGGTGGACTTAAGAGATGGAATTTTTCAAGGGTGAAGCTAATGCAGAACCCAAACCCAAAGCTTTCTAAATGAAGGAGTATTTCTGATGCAGTTATTTATCTACTGCTTTATCTGCTGCTGGGGAAGGCACCTGGGAGGGTTGGGTTTATTAACCACAGCAACCTAAGATGCCCAGGGCAGTGCTAGCTCACAGCAGAGGGGTGTCCTGCTGCTGCTTGAGTGTGTGTGTGTAATACCTGCCTGAGAAAAGTGCTTTCTTCATTCCTCATTGCCTCCTTTCACCTTTTGGTGTCCTTGTTCACATTAGACCAGTTTGATTGAAAACATCATGATAGTGTCTAATTGCTGTAGTAAGTGTACTAATGGTGCATAGTACACTATTTCTTCTGGAAGTCCAGAAATTACTTTTGTGTCATTTGAAGTTCTGTTTTAGTCAAGAAAACTCTGTGGTATCTGAGGATATGCACCAGCCTTTGACTTACCGTATGTGTGTCCTCACAACTGAATTTTGAGAAACTTTGTCCTTCAGATAGGATTCTGGGGCCTGATAAAAGAAATTTTGATTAAAGTCACCAGGATCCTTTCAACTCACTTCAGTAGCCAAAATAATAATAAGCCAATGCTTATATACTACTTTTGATCAGTAGATTCAAAGCTCTTTTTAAAGGTCGATATCATTTTCCTGTCTTTTTAGTCCAGGAAACTCAGGCACAGACAGGGAGGCATCTTGACCAAGACAAACCTTAAGGTTGGAAACAGAGCCAGGACTAGACTCCCATTCCCTGGTGTCCCAGTGCTGTGCTCTCACAATTCATCATATTGGCTTTAACAGAAAAAGGATTGTATTGAAGGGTAATATTTTTGCCCTTTTTTGTCACTCATTACTCTTTTTTAACATGTGAAAGTATAAAGGAATTATAGGCTTGGGTTTGTCAGATTTCATTCTGCGAGTTTGGTTTTCACCTCATTGTCTAAGACCAAAATATTCCATATTTGGAGAGCTGACTGAAAGATATTAAATACATATTGGAAAAACTTGTGAAAACCAAACTGAGGATGTGCAGTCTATAGTAAATAACCTCTATGATGGAAAAGGATGCCTTCCACACATTTTTTGAGTCTCTTCTGAATTGATAACAGTTTTCTTCAAGAATATATGCCCAATCTGCTAAATCCTTAGCAATCATGCACATGCACCAAATTTTAAGTTCTTTTTCTTTCTGTTTAACAGTCAGCAGTGCTTTTACTGTCTACTCAAAACTACTACTGTCACTCCCTCAATGTATTCTCCTTGTTCAGCATTTGAAGGAAAGGGTTCCAGAGAAAAGAAACAGCATGCAAGAAAATGTTGAGAGTTATCAGCTATGACCAAAATTTGCTTCTTCCCGTAGCATTTTCTTATTTAGCTGTGTTCCAGGTTTTGTTTTTCTGACTTTCTTCCTTTGCAGTATAGTGTCTTCTTTCATCATTTCACTTCTTTGTTGACCCCTACAGTCTGTTCTTGGCTTCTTCTTCTGTCCTCTTGCACATTGTTTTTTCCTTGTTCTTATTTTGCCCTCTGTCACTTCAAATATTTTCATCTGTGGATTAGACCAGTGTTCCTCAAACTTCTTTAAAGTGTTATCCTTTACTGGCTTCCATGGAAACCCAAGAGTCCCAGGAGTAGGCAGGATGTCTTCAGCTTATGCACTTCTAAAGCTTTTCTACCATCACAATCCCTTTTGAATGCTTTCATGAGAAAAATATTTGAGAATCACTGAGCTAGGCCAGCCTCAGCTGGTGCATAGATAAAATCCCATGGTGCAGAGATAAAAGGTTACCTGAAAAATGGGACACTTCCTCTAGATTTGGGAGCTGGGTAGATGCCAACTGCATCTTTCTCACAGCCAGCATTGCTTATTCTCCTACTGCATGTTGTTTCAGTGTGGCTGTGAGTGTGACATGGAAGGGGTAGGGCAGAAGTGTCTTCTCCCACAGGCTCTTTTAAGTCCTGGAAGGTCTTCTGTAGAAAAAGAGTTTCTTCATGGCTTACTGTCATGGAATCATAAAATCATTAAGGTTGGAAGAGACTTCCAATATCAAGTCCAACCATTAAAAAAAAATCAATATTTCATCCAACCTGCTTTCTGAGCTGTCTTTTATAGTCAAGCTCTTTTTTTTCACTATTGCTCTGAGTTTGCTCTGCATCCGTGGAACTGGCAGTTCACTAATTGGGTTGCTTCTCTGTGGTTTGCTGTGTGCAAACATGGAACTTCCTAGGTAGTGGACATGGTTCCAATATGGTCCTGAGTGCAAGGATGCGGTCATTGAAGGGGTTTGTGGAGTTTGAGGTGTCCTGTCTCTGTTACAGGAGTTTTCTAAGGAAAAGGCCGATTATCCACTCTGTTCTTTCCCTGCTTTTTCTCAGAGGTGACCATGTGGTCACTTGTGCTTATATGCATAGTCTGCCTCTGGGCTGTGGGTATATCATGAATTGCAAGACTTCTTGGATTTTGTATTGCATGTTCCCAATTTTCTACAAGCTCTGTGTGTGTTTAGGTACAAACTCTATCAATTTGATATCTTACCCTGCCCCACCACCCAAAAAAACCCCAAACCCACACTGAAAAGCAGAGTTATTATTTTTTCCTGGAGAAGCACCTTTTCACTTCTATTCACAGGTTTAAGAGTAGCAGCAAGTACTTACCCCTTTGCTCTAACAGGGATATTATGTCTGTAAAAGTAATATTTTCCTTTCTGCCTTCAAGATGGCCAGTGTTTAACATAGTCATATTTTTCCAGATTATCTATAAATCACATCATGTTCTGTATCATTTGGATATACTTGGTCATGGTTGCTTGGGTTTTACTGGTCTCATTACCTCTGAAGAACCTGACCACGCTTGAAGAGAAGATTATTTTTAAACATGACGTTTTCAGAGTTCTTGATTTATCTCTTGGTAATTTTTGTATATATAGTAAATGAAGATGACTATACAAGCGCTCTGAAAAGAAGCACAGATTATAATTCATTAAAATTTAAATATGAAAATCCAGTACCCAACAGAGAACCCAAATTTAGATGCTTAATTGAGTTAGCAGGGCTACGAGAAGAAGAAGCCAAGAAATTTGGTTTTGTGTTTTCAGCCAGGTAATTAGTGTGCAGTAATATATTTTTAAAGTTTTCATTTCAGACACACAACAGACATATAAATGAGTCACAGATATGTCTTGGATTGTGGTATAGTGTTCAAAACATTAGTTAAAAAAATGAAGTGAGAAGGGATCATCTGAAAAATTGATTTAATGTGTAAGAAGAAAATAGCAGTTTCCTGTGAGAATGGTGTTGGGTGTCAATATTTATCACAAAGAGTCAAAGGACTTGATTTGTATATTTTTGTTCAGTTTTCCAGCTAGTTTTTATTCAACTGTGTAGCTTGTGCTTTTACATTTTAGCAAAGCTACCAGAAATGCTTCCCAAAATGTCTCAGTTGACGAATTCAGCTGACACTCTCCTTGGCGCCAGTTCCTGTACTGCAGAGCTGTCTTTAATGGGAAGGTTTGGGCTGAGTCTTTTCTTGTTTTGGATTTATTTTTGGTTTTAAGAAATGTCTCAACATATCCCGTGCTGTGAAATAACAGTATTTGGCTAAGAGGTTTAGGCCTTAATTTTTTGAGAAGCCTTCCTTTTTGTGAAGGCTGATTATTATTTAAGATTTTTGTAGTGAAATCTTCTATAAGAAGTACAGAAATTTTAGAAACTGATTCTGGATAATTCATCTTTTACATATATATTATTTACCTGGGCGTATATTCATATAAACAGCATACAACATGTGCATAAAGTCACCTACTCATGTGCCACTTAAACCATGTACTTCTAAACAGAACTCCCAACCCAAAACCTGTATTAGTTCCATCACAGTCAGAACATTTGGTATACTTGTAATTACAAAAATGTTATCAGATATGAATTCATTAATGTTGCCTGATCTTTAGCCATGTCTATAAACATGATCGTGGGATAAGGAAAAAACAGCTGTCAAGAATATTCCTGCAAAAATTAGCATTTTAAGAACATATTCTGTGACCCTGGGAAATTCATTTCGATGTTTCTGCCCTTTCATTCCCCATCTGTACTTGCCTCCCCTGCAGAAGTAATGTGAGCACTTTCAGACAGTTGGACAAGAACGTGCTATAGAAATACGGGGATTGTAAGGGAGCAAATTATATTCCTTTTATGGCAATCATCTTCTCTTTTTTGTTGAGGTTTATTTAAAGCAAAATAATTGCAGGGGTGAAACTTCATAGGCATAATTTAGATTTCAAGAAAAGGGGGTAAGGAGGAGGAGATGAGGGCGGTTGTATTTTAAGAGCTAGAAGACACCATTAAGCAGCTGATATTACTTGAGAAGGGATTCCTCGTAGAGTGAATTTCTTTATCTTCTGCTATATTTAGAGAGCCAGGTAGAGTAAATATTTCATAATTAAGCATTCCATTTTTTAAATGTTTAACTTCTTAGCTGCATTTCTTTTTAAAAATATACCTGCCTGCACCATTCCATTTGAAGCAATCCTTGACATCACATGTGTTTTCAAAGATTTCCTCCAGAGATGACAACCTGTGTCCGTCCACACCAGGTTGTATCCATCCATTTCACTGGGATTTCATTGAACACCTTTGGCAGCTGGGAGCTGTAAGAAAAGGGATTAGCAAGTGTTTGTGTGACACACACTGATCCCAGCACCTGCTGATTGGATTGAAGTAATCCTTTTACAAGTTACAAAACTCTATTATCAGAGCATTAAGAGAGGGAGAGATGGTGACATACGCTGCATCAAGGGTATATTAATTTAGGTAAACAGAACATAGGTGGCTATCTAATATACTTGTGAATTACAGCCATTCTTGCAAAAGTTGCTCGCTGGTCCAGTCTGGTAGGTAATGCCTTGCACTCCTTGTGCAAAGGTGACAGTTCTCTAGCAAACCAGGGACAATGATTTAACATTATTTTAGATGGCATGCTGAAAGCACAGCTGCTCTTTGTGTGCATGCTTAGGTGTTTACAATGAGCTTTACATCTAAAAATATGAAACTGAAACTATGGAATGTCATTTTTTATTGTTGGCTGGTATCACCATGGAAGTTAAATTATTTCTGAATAATACAACCTATTTGAAGCAATCTAGGGATATTATTCTCAAGCACACTGAATAGTTGCTTTGTCAGTGAAATGCCTCCCTCTGGCTTTTTTTTTTTTTTCCGGTTTTCCTTCATCACCTACCATATTATGGATGATATTAGTAGTGTTTTATGCCAAATTACAAGTAGAGCTCCATAGCATTTTTCAGTACATAACTGAAAAGCTTCAAAACTATTTTTTTCACTGGTGTATTCATGTCCTGAGAAATAAGAGAAATATTAAATCAAAACACATCAGGGTAGTAATATGGCTGCAAACATGGAGGAGGAAAAATAATTTCTCAGTGTTTTACAAAGAGAAAATACAAATTCCCAAGTTTTTATTTCCTGTATTTTTTCATTTGTGGTTATTGTAAGCAGGAGATCTGGGATATCTCAGGACAATTTAGAAAGGAGAAAGGAGCCTTCAGCCTGAAATGACTGACTAATCAGGTGATGAAATCCTGGTTGCAGTAAAGCAGTGGATGCAGAACACTCCCCAGCATTGAAAGCATGTGAGACTTTATAGCCAGATGGTAATTTACTGAGATTTCTTCCAGATACAAGTTCTGTGAGATACTGACAATGAGCTGCCACAACAGAATTTTTCATTTTATATGTTATATAAGCCAAATATAACTAGCCCAATACAGTCACGTTTCTTTGCAGTTAATATTGAAAAGTTGATATTCTAGACTGAAGCTGGTGTTTCTGGCAGTTATGGATTGATGCTTCAGAGATGGAGTTGGTCTTGGTGAGAGTTATAGGCTCTGCATTATTTTGGGCTGGTTGGATTAGAGCATCAGAAACAACTGTGGTGCTTTCATGGAACAACTAAATATTGGGGAAGACTGATTTTCTTAACATGCTAGTTGATGGAAAGACTGAAGTTGGTTGAGATAGGGCATCCTCTATTTATTTAAGGTCTGCTTGCTAGGAAGCAAGGTAGGAAAGCATGGGCTTAATTTGGCTCTGCTCCCATGTTTCAGCACCACTGAAAGTTTCTTGATGGAAGCATGTGTGGTGAACTCCCAGCCTTTGGTCTGGGCAAGGGCACCTGGGCAGCTCGGGGACAAAGACTGATCTTCTGCAAACAAGATCCCAAAGTAACTTCAGTGTTACTGTGAAACCGTGCTGGGAAGTGAGAAATGCTTAAAAAGTGTGGAAAATACATTGTGGTGCTCTGCAGGATCCGAATATGGCTTAAGGTTCTGATAGAGACATTGATCTCAGGGAGCTTTATCTGATCAGGTTTGGGTTCACCAAAATAGAAGAATGAAGTAATAATTTTATAAAAGAGGAGTGGGGAGAAGGAAAAGAGAAGATAATTGAACCTTTCTGTTGCTATTCCCCGAGTCCAGACTCCACCCCTAGAAAGTAATGGAGCACATGTTAAAAAAGGAGTTGCTGATTATCTAGAGAGAGATTTTAAGGGCATAAAACGAAAATAAATGTAAGGGTGTCATTTAAGAGGATGGAGAAGGCTGGAGTCTTTCCTTCGTGTATTTGCTAATCTCCTTCACCCTTTCCATTGGGTAGCCGAACAATGAGTAAGAATATGCTTAATTTTATAAAGAGCAAATCTTGCCTGGACAAACCTGATTGCTTTTTATTTAAGTAAAACTACAAAACCCGGTAGATGAAGTGAAAACAACAGATGTAATACGTAAAGATTTTAATAAAGTCTTGACACTGTCTCATGAATAGTTAATTGAAAAATTAATGCCAATTTTTTAGAAGATAATTATGTGGATTGAAATGGAGCAAAAGGGTGATATACAAAAAGTAATGATCGAAAGCTGTGTCTAGGAGTGTCTGGCAGAGTACAGGAATTGCTCTTAGATCCAGTTATATTTAACTTTTTAAATAATGATGTGGAAGTGAGTGGAAGTGACAATGACTTTTATCACAGTCTAAAGTTCTGCACAGACGTGATGACAGAGGAGTAATTCAAAAGTCTGAAAATGTTAAACCTGAAAACACGTACAACAAATAAATTATCTTTGAAGAAAAGTCACAAGAAGACATATCTATAATTTGCATAGATCCATTAATTCATGATCTGTGAAGACACTGGAATATATACAAGCAGAAATTATGGAGAACAGCAATATTCTGAGCAAGCAGACTAAAGCTGAAATAAATGGCTTGGTGAAAATGAGTAGCAAACTAAGTTTGAAATAGAAAAGCAATATTGTTGACATCCCTATGAAAAAAAACATCTCAAATGAGAACTTGTATTCCTTATTGAAAATATTTGTGTATTTCCAGGTGTACAGTGTATAGTTCAGAACAGTTAGAGACCCAAGAAGTAGTAATGAACTGTGCTTTAGGCTTCTGCTTTAGATACAGAGCAGCCAAATGTTAGAAAGATTCTAGTGAAGTACAAGAAATGACATTATTTGAAGGCCTGGAAGCAGGTAATCAGATAGGCTTCTTCTGTCTCTGAATTCTATAGCGCTGTGAGTAATATGAGCAGGAACAGAGAAATTTACTGTGAAGCCACTAATGATAAGGTATTTAGCCAGAAAAAGGAAGGACAAAACCATATGTGGTGTTGAAAGCAAATTGGATTTATGCAGAGAAGTGTTCCTCTTACATGTAGTGCAATGTGTACTAAAGAACACAAAGAAGTTCAAACAGAGTAGCAGGAATTCGAGGGCGTCCTGGGCCAGAATGATGCAACCCGTGAGTCAGCAAAGAACAAAAGCAAAAAAATTAAAAATTAAATTAACTGGAGAGAATACAAAACCAATTTTTTCAAGTATAGTCTTTTACTGCACAATTTGCTGTATAATAGCGAAGACAAATTCTCTTCTCTACACGTTCCTTCTGAGGAACCCAGGGAAGCATGACAGCACTGCCTGGCCCTCTGCATCTCTGGAAAAAGCAGCAGCAGTTTGAAAGCAGTGGCTCCCACACTGTTGGGTGAACAGTGTGGGTTTGAGCGGTCACTGTTTGCAAGGATTAAGATAATTTCACATCCATGTCTTCAGCTGACATTTGAAATTCGATTAGACCTGTCAAGGTCTGTCAATTTGAGAGCTGCACATCTTTTCACTGAAAGATGCATCCTCAGTCATGAAAAGGGTTTCTATTCAAGTACTACATTGGAAGTATGTTGTCAAAAATAATTGAGGTAACTGAACATCAGCTAATAAAATAGGCATTTTTCAAACAAATATCGTGACAGATGCAAACCATACTATCTCTGAAGAAAGTATTCTGTTTCTTCACCCCAGTAACTAGTGATAGAAGAGGAAATGGCCTCAAGTTGTGCCAGGGGAGGTTTAGATTGGATAGTAGGGAAAATTTCCTCACTGAGAGGGCTGTCAAGCACTGGAACAGGCTGCCCAGGGCAGTGGTGGAGTCACCACCATGTCTGGAGGTATTTAAAAGACATATAGATGTGGTACTGGGGAACATAGCTTAGTGGTGGACTTGTCAGTGCTGGGTTACCAGTTGTACTCGATGATCTGAGAGAGTTTTCCAACCTAAATGATTCTGTAATTCTATGATTTAGAGATTGACCAGTCAATTAGAATTCAGTGGTTGTATTTTTAACCTTATTTAGTCATAGAGCATGGATTGAACACCCCTCTTGAAAAAAGACAATAATAAAGAAAAGAAAAAAAAAGAAGTGGTTTGACACCCTATTACAACATCAACTGAGCACACAGGAAGCTCTAACAAAGCCACGTTCTACCATAGCCAAGCCAGGCCACTGTGCTCTGTCTGTGCCTGTGTTCAGGCACATGGAATCTGTCTTAATATGTGCCACTGGCACCATCTCTCTTGGCCATTCATTGTCCCTGGGACAGCTTTTAATCCTCTGGCTGAAAGCTCCTCTTTTGCCTTACAACTGGCGTGTCTCACAGTAATAATAGATTTTATAGCACATCCACTCTGCCCACATAATGTCAGCACATGGTCCTAATCCCCACAGCATGTTTGGTAGCAAGAGTGTCTCCTCTGTCTAAACAAGAGAAAGCATGATCTGGGCTACCAATTGTCCTTGCAGGTGAGGCCCTGTGGAAGGAAAATTAAGATTAATGGAATTTAAGGTGCATCAGAAGACCTGTGCAAGCAGATGGTGTTTGTTTAAATAATAGCATGTATTTGGGATTACAGGACTGGCCTCGTTGTGCACATATTGGTGAAACTAGACCTCTGCTTTTTTCAGCAGGCTTGAGGAGCATTGCAATAACCGTGGTGACAACCTCTATTTATTTTACCTGCTGCTCTGGGACAAGGACAATCATGTGCGTGTTTGACATGTTGGTAATGAATTTCTTTTGTACCAGGCAAACACTGCAGAATGTCTCATCAAAACATCCTAATTAAGGAGTGGATTTGAGTAGACATACAATCTCTAAAATATCAGAAGTTCCACTCAATTTAATGTACATCCAGCAGCTCCCAAGAGAGTGTTTCAAAATCACTAAGCTTCTGTTTAGCAAAATGGGGATGAGCGTAGGGGCTCTGAAGGACTGACTGTAAATGAAAGATTACTTAACACTGAGGGAATTGTCTGGCTCCTGAATGTTTTAAAGCAAGCTTCTTTCTCAGTGGCTTTTAAAGATGTGTGTAAAGCAGATGTTTGTATTGTGCAGAGCCTTCCATGGGTCCATTCAAATAGTCAAACACCTCTTCAAGGTCTGTCAGGAAGTGCCCTGTCAATCTGATCCATGTGATCCAGGAATTGAAACCACACAAAAAATGGCTGGTTAAAATAAAGATTTCAGTGTGTTTTCATTTGAAAATTCATTTATCTTTACACTCAAGATTATGAAAAATGAAGGTAAAAATAAAAGTTTCTAAAGAGTTGTGAGTTATTTATAGGTTCATGTGCAGTAAAAGCAGTCAATTTAGCCTAACTCTAAACTTCACCTTAACTGTGTCAGATTTGATGATTTAAAAAGGAAATTAAATTTCTTTTTAAAATATGATCCTTGAAATCTTCAAAGAGATGGGCTGGAGTCAACAGAAATCTCCTTACTACATTCAGTCCTGCCTTAGGAATCAGATGTTCATGGCCCTTTTCCTATAGCTTTGTGGACCTACCAGTATTTTGGAGAGATTCAGTGTTGGCAGATCTGTGTATCTGCATAAAATGTCCCTGAAGTCTGTGGGACATTGGTGATGGGCATGTCAAAATGAATCAGATTATAAAAATGTGGTTTAAAATGGGAAGATGCTACGGGCTGGTCCTTGACTGCCTGATCTCTGCTGCATGCTAAACAGCTGCTCTGAAGCCAGCAGTCTTGGCTCTGTGGTATTGTAAGATTTTGCTATTTTTTCCCTTTGCCTCATAGAAATTCTTATATACCAGCAAGTCTCTGCTCTGGAGAAAAGAACAGGATCTTTAGTCTCCCTCCTTTCCTTGGTAGCAACAGCCTTTTGACAAGGACAAACAAACTATTGGAGGATGGTTTCCTCCTTTTAACTTGCAAGTTAATGCTGGGAACATGTTACCTGACCCCCACCCTGACACACGGCGGGGCCACGCTGCTCTCCCAGCTCCACGTCCGTCAGGTCACAGCTCTGTCCACTGCAGTGCTTTTTCCTTCATTATAGAAAAGAAGCAATCACACCGTAGGTGTTTTGATTGTATCTAGGCCACCACTATTTTTTACCTTTTTTAGAAACCTTTCTTCTAATGCAATATCTTTCTGTGTCCTTAAAGACATCCCTTCTGGAAGCGTCGCTTCTTGAATTGGTTTTTCAGTACCAGGTTTGATTTACAAACTTTGTGTAAAGACTCAGGCGCCCGACAAGCCCTGCACCAAACAAAGCTGTGTGTCAGGGGCTCTTTTGTCATCAAAAAACTGTTCAAGCTGCAAGAGGGAGCTGTATCCTGCCCTGCCAGCCAGGTGGGAAGCACAGTGGCACAACAGCTTTGCAGAGCTCCTGTTTAGCAGAGGACAAGCTGCAAGCTTTTTACACCTTCTGTTAAACCTGTTGAGAGGGCATGAGAGCCTTTCTTCTTTAAAGCACATTCAGGAGGAACAATTCAACATCACAGAGATTGTCTGCAGAAAAGGTTTTCTAAGCAATTAAAGTGCTTTTTATACTTTACAGTGAATCCTTTCTGGGAGCTTTTTCTAGACAAGGTTTGCTACAGATTGGGCTGTACTAGTGAAGGTTCCAGCAACAACCACTGTGAATGATGTTTGGGCCAGAAGCTTTGCTATTGACCCCAGACCTGAGTCTGTCTCCTAAACAGTCTGTCCCTTAAATGTGTTTAAGAATGTTAATTTCAACCTACCTAGTAAAGGCAGTATGGAGTCTAATTTACAAATATGGACAGGGGTGTACTGTGAGATGGTTCTCTTGCTTGTTGTGGAAGAAGATGGCAGGTTCTGAAAGGTAATGAGGCTGTGTAAGCAGGCTTACAGTACCAGGTGGTCACTTTCTTAATTTCGTGTTAAAGGGAGGGGAAGATTTCTGGGTTTCCCCACCTTTCCTCTTTTCTGCTCTCTTTCCCTCACATGCTTGGATTATTTTCTGGTCCATGGGGTGAAGGAAAAGGGTTTTGGTTCACTTTTCTCAAATCTTTGGAACTGAATTCCTGATCCACTGCTAGACTGAATCGCTAGCCTTGGGAGATCTGCAAAAGCTTAAGACCTGCAGCAATGTACTTTGATGGGCCATCATTCCTGCCACAGTCAGTTTTTTTTGGCCATGCTTTTCCTAACACTGTTAACTGAATGCACTGTACAATCTTTAACAACATATATTAATATCAATTAACAACACCTCCTCAGTTCAAGGCCCTCTCTGTGCCAATTTGTCTGCAAGATGAGTTTCTGATGACCCAGTGCTTGAGCCACGACAGTTCAGCCTGGAAATTTTTAAATTATTTTCAGTATTTCTATCACTGTTGTGCATATGTGCTTGAACTTCAGTTGTAAAATCCTTTGTTTTGACAGGAGTTGTTGTTTGTGGTAATTTTTGTCAGTAGAACTTTGTTTCTTTTCCATTGCCTGATGAAAGAGACATTTGGGCTTATGTTTTCTAGGTAAGGAAGAAGAAATAATTTCCTCCTGAAACTCAGTAACTGGATGGTTCATGCATTTCCTCTCTGTTAGCACTGGTAGATTTTATCAGTCTCATTTTTTATAGCACAAACAAGCTTGAAGTTAACTCTCCTAAGTAAATAATTAACCTTAAAACAGAGCCTTTTTTTACCCCAAAGCTCAGGATTCCTGTGCTTTGAGAAACATCCTTTTAGCTTAGCTTTCAGCCTAGCTAAGTCAATGCTTAATGCAGTATTCTTTTAATTCCAGTCCTACATGGAAGATCACCTGAAAAACAAGAATCGTCTGGAGAAGGAGTGGGAAGCTCTGTGTGCTTACCAGGCTGAGCCCAACGACAGCACCGTTGCACAGCAGGAGGAGAATGCCCAGAAGAACCGCTCACGGGCCGTAGTACCTTGTATGTACACTTCCCTTTGCATCGTGCCATTTTAAGTTCTTGATACGGTCCCCAATATCCTTTGCACAGCGGTGTGAAAGCTGCAGATGGCAGGCAAACAGTGTGGAGTGGTTTCTATGTGTACTAGGAAGCTGTGGCTACAACTACGGGCTGGGTGCATGTCCTGTTGTCATATCAGACCCTGCTTATCTCCTTGTGAGTTGCGTGTATGTTACAAAAATGCACAACTGTGCCACATAACACTGCTGCTACAGCTGTGCTGTCTCACCAAATTCCATAGCCAGAGTGATTTTCAGTGCTGGAATATACTTTCTGTACAAGAGTGGCATCTGTAGCTACTCAATAGAAGACTCTTCTTCTGACCAAGATGAGTTGGTCTCTTGTCCATCCAGCAGTAATACCAGCAGTCCACAGGCAGAGCTAGATATCAGATTTATCTGATGTTTATCAGATACTCAGCTGTACTGAAGGAGCCCCTTTAGGCTTCAGTGGATAAGTTTGCAAACTGGCTTGTCTCTGCAAGGCTTAGGATAAAAAGAGAAAAATAAAAATAACGACAAAAAAAAGGAACCGGTGCTTATATTCCTAGAATCTGCTCTTTCCTGTAAGCAGCCACCTTTTGAGCTTGAAATAAAAGTAACATATTTTTCCTATGCAAACATATATATATATCTCATAGATTACATTGGTAATGTATGGACACATATTTCATTAAGCAACCAATGAAACAAAAATGAAACTGAGAATATATGCACAGTCCACAGCAACCAAAATGCTCTCAATCAGTGTGCCCACAATCCAGCTGGATAGCTTGGCAAACATATATAGCTGGTTTAATTTTTAAAGTGCCCTGAAAACATTAATTTTCCCCTAAGAGAGTCTTGAGAAAGTACTATTCCTCCTTTAGAAATGGGGAAATGACAGGTAACACGTTAAGTAAATGTCATAGCCAGATTTAGAGTGAAGATTCTTTGGAAGGACATGATGATTTAACTGAGCCCATCAGTCCTTGCATATTTGCTTCAGCGGGGTTTGTCTCTTTTGTTTATGTAGTGGCTCTTTCTTCAATACTTTGCTGCTCAGGAGAGGATTAGAGCAACTTGGCAGTATTAATTCTCCTGAGTAAATATGGTGCTGGTCAAAAGCCTTTTGGGGCAGCAGCAGCAGTTTGCTGACTTCCTTGTGTTTCGGGATCAGGCCTGTTGAGAAGTTCTAAAGAAGTCACCGTGAAAGTTAAAGTAGTGCAGGCCTTCTGTGCCCTTTTACATCCTGAAAAAACCCAGCAGTTAACTGACATAATAGGAAGTGAAAATTTTCCATGAAAATATGTATTGATCCAAGTTAATCTTCCTGTGTTAAGTGTTCTATCAATATGGACTTACAGTCAGACCATCTTAAGATATTTCAAGTTCCTGCTCATAAATTAAGCTGGTTTTGGTTGCTGCCACAGAGACAGCATGGGAGCTATATTTTTTGGGTTATTTGACTGATGTAGAAACTGTGTCTTCATAATACAATGAGCTATAAGATAGAAACCTTCAGACTGGACTTTTCTACCTCTGAATGCAGAAGTATCATGGCTGTGACAGTGCTAAAGAGCAGAGATTTTTAGCTTGGGTGTCATAGAATCATTTGGTTTGGGAAAGACCTCTAAGATTATCAAGTTCAGTCATTAACCCAGCACTGCCAAGTCACCACTAAACCACATCCCTGAGTCCCACATGTACCTGTCTTTTAAATACCCTCAAGGATGGTGATAGATTGTCTCTTTTCATCATATTGTACCGTGTGGGTGTATCAGCCAGCGCTGACCAGCCTTTGTTTCTCTGCCATTGCTTCTTCCATGGCATATTATTATGCCTGTTTTTCCCATACCTGGGTCTAGACTGAATCAGTGCTGCCTGTGAAGGTATTTGGACATGGATAGGATGACTGCAATTTATCTGAAGTTTTAACTAAAAGTATTCTAGTACATTTAAAAAGGTAAAATGCTGTATCTGCTTTGTTTCTTCAATGTGGAAACTTCTATTACAAATGTCAGTACACTGGGAATTTTCCTTTTTGACTGAATTGCACAAAATTACCTGCCTTCGCTTTCTGAAGTTGCTGTGCACTGGTAAACAGCTATTATATTATATATGTTTAAACTACTGACTACTTTGTTGATGGGTGGAAAGTGTGGCATAGAGTTTAAACAATATTAAATTTTGATAAGGCGGTGGTTATTTTAGACTCTTAAGATTAGACTGCGATGAGAACGCCCAGTTTGCCCACTTTTTTTTTAACTGTGTTAGACGTTAAAACTATAGCAAAAAATGCCATCAATTTGCTTCATAATGTATGAAGAAGCAAACCTGATATGCTTTTGATATTCTACACCCACGTTATGCTGCATTCAGTGCATTCAGTGTATTCTCACAGAGTAGTGCCTTGTTAGTGTTCCCTTACTCCTTTCATATTCATAATCACCTTGGCAGGGTAGAACAAAATTGCCAATTCACATAGAAGGTTTCATCTTAGAAAGGCTTCAAAGAAGCTTTAATATCATGTTGTATTTGCTTTGCGTTTTTCTTTCTGAACCAGTCTTAAAGTAATGCAATATTATTTTTACTGATTATATAGCTCAGTTAATTATTATCACAATTTTATCATAGCCTACTCTTATACCTAACTTCTCTATTTACAAACAGCTTTTAAAATACTTGATAGCAGAACACCTGGACACTGCACTTAACTAATTACTAATTTTAAAAATACTAACAGTTCAAGTTACCCGGACCTAACAAAACTGTATCCTTTTATCCAATCAACAAGCAGATTGCTGTAATTTAGGGCACACGGTGTTTATATTTAGTGTTATAATTTAGTGATGCCTATTTTATGTATGAATACATGAGCAGCTCAAGAAAAGCTTTCCAAATTTTTTTTTTCTCTTTTTGCATCTCTGAAAAATAAACCCATCTCAATAGAGGCAATACTGTATGTTTTTATTTATATATACCGTGAATATATACAGGTATTTTAAACATTTGGCAAACAACTTTTTGCAGTGAACATCTATCAAAAACTGTCCCACATAGCTGTGTCCATGGGTCATGGTATACATTAAAGCAACCTGCTTGTCTCTGTGCTTTGGCTTTCCTCTAAAGGAAAGCAAAGCAGTTAGGGGCAGATCATGCACCCAGATCTGAGGCTTGTTTGCCTTTAGAGCACAGCCAGGGGTTGTGCACCAAAGATGGGAGCACATGAGCAGAGGGTTGTGTGCATTATCCATATTACAAATGCATGTACAAATTGTGCTCTGAAAGGAATGAACTTGAGCAGTTCAGAGCAAAGAAAAGTTCCATTTTCTGCAGATCATCTATAGGCAAAATAATGATAATCAGCAGATTATGATTCTTCATCGTCTTCATATTGCTCCACTTTTGTTCCTCAGTATTTTCTTAATTCAGTGGAGTTTTGTATAGTGCTTTGTATGGGGGGAAAAAAAAAAGATCAGTCTAAAGCTAGAAAGAAGAGAATTATGATCCAGGCAGAATGTGCCAGGTTGATTGCTGTAAGATTTGCCCTGTTCTGTGAGGCCTGTATTTAGACAACCCAAATTTGCCCATATTCCTTGTTTTCAGCCTTATGTTTGTTGGTTCTGTTCCTTCAGAAGTATCTGATTAAAAGGAAACAAAAGACAGAGGGAAGGTGTGAGTCTTACTTATCCAAGCTTTCAAGCTCCATCTAACAACAAAAATAGATTTTCATTAAGTTGCAGTGCCTCTGTGAGAGAAGTAGAAGATTGAGATGAGTATTGGTCACTGTTTAAATAATTAGATAGTAATGACATTTTATGCTCAACTCAGTCATTTAAACACAGGAATCCAGTGTTTGAGATGCTCTAAGTACTCAAGGTACCTAGGCAGAACTAGCAGATATAACACAAGCTCTGTGGGAGACTTGTGACCCTCCTGCCTCCTTGCCTAAGTGTTCTTAGGACACTCAAATATCAGTAGAAACCTACAGTGAGGCGTTGAAGCCAAGTTTTGTGGGCATGAATCTGTGAAATCGTAGGTTAGGATGCCTGAATTGAAGTGTCTCCATGTAGCTGCCTCCACGTGAGCCGGGTGTCAAAGCCCCCGATACAGCCAGTGAGGAGCCAGTCGGTGCAGTGACATCAGGAGAGCTGGGCAAGGGCCAAAAGCTGGTATTTGGTTTACAGTGAAATGAATAGCTTTAGGATGCCCCTGTGTATCCTGTGTGAGCTTCAGATGCTGATCTAACAGGGTTCAAGTCTTTGGGTATTGTGCCCTGTCTGTTTTCCTTGTGCAAGGTCTCATCCACTCTACAGTTTCTCAAACAGTCCATGTTCATGTTTAGCTGTCCCAGTCAATCTCCATTAATTTCACACGAAGGTATTTATGTGTAGACACCAAAACTTGGCTTTTTCAGACTATAAATTGAGATTTATATACTGCAAACTCATGTGTGTTAGCTTATATCATGTCCTTTATGCTCTATGCTCTATATTTTACAATTTATATTTTACATGCATATAAAATACAACACTGTGCCGTGTTTCTCCTAAGCTACAGGTTAATATTAACCTTCTTATTTAGGAAGCCTCTCTCTGCCACATGTATCCATCCATAGGTTTTGCTTTTCTTTCAGCTGTGGCTTGGCTGGAGCAGTAGCAAATGGAAAGCAGTTCAGCATTCAGCAGCAGCTATTGTAGATACTTAAAATGATGACGAGTTGTAGCTTGGCCAGATTGCAGTAGCTACTAACAGCATTTGTCTTTTCTCTCACTTCCTTATTACCACCCCTCTCCTCTCCTATTTTTTTCATTCATCTTTCTTTCTTGCTTTTCAGATTGATCTTATGTATCTTCCTTTTCTGACATTATCTTCCTTACTTTTATTTCCTGCTCCTCCTACTTCTCACATAATCAATATACAGTTTGCCAAAATAAAAAAATGCTGTACATGGGGCATTTTCCCCATAGTTGCTCATTGTTAACATAACAATCTGGTGTCCATGGTATCCTGTTGGGTTTTTTTTTCTTCTTTTCTTCTTCCCCTGCCTGTTTCTGAAGAGCTATTATGCTAGTTCCTAGAAGCTTTGAGGTGATAACAGGCATAGACAAGCACAATCTGTTCATTGTCAATATGAATGTTTGATGCTGCAACTGAAGCACACATGGGTGCAAACTCCTGATATATGCAGAAAAACATGTACAACCTTTTTTGCACACTTCTTTTTTCTAAGTGCAAATACAAAGTCTCACCACCTTTTCACTACCAAAGCCTTAACATGTCTCACCCTCTGATAAACCCTCTGAGACAGCAAGATAATGACCTGGCACACTTAATCAGAGGGTCTGGATAAAACGCTATGTTTTTTTAAAAAAAAGATCCTGAAGTTACTGATCTCACACCTGACTCTTATTGGAGAGTCACCCTGACATCTGTTTGCTAAATACTGATGAATCACTGTCTGCTCTTTCTCCTTCATCCATTTGAAAACATTTCACACGTTTCCTTTGGTAGATTAGTTCAAACAATTTTGCTATTCAATGACCAGGGCTTATCCTGAGTGCTTGCTTAGCTTAAGGTATGTGAGAGACCAAATTTACTGTGTGTAACCTGTGTATATCCTGCAAAGCCAGAAGGTTTCAGAGCTGCAATTCTTCAAGCACTCCGTGACAATGCTCATTGCAAAGCCTCCTATAAAAAATATTGGGTAGCCCAAGATCTCAGGTGTCAAAAGTTCCTATTTATGTTTTGGATTTTTTTGTGCAATGTTGTCAAAGTGAGGTGGAAATGAATAATGTTCATGAACATCTTCCCTTTCTTGTCTTCTTCATCCTCCTATTGTGTTGAAACATTAGCAGGGAAAGTAATTTTATGTGAATAGTAAAGAATACCTCTTCAGTTATTCGACATGACTTGTTCATCACTAATCTTATTCCAGGAGGAGATTGCTGATACTGTTGGGTGAGATTGAGTGACTATAAACAACACTCTTACAAACATCCCTTTGTGTTGCTCATGTATTGCACTGCCATGGCATTACTGTTGAATAAACCTAAGC
This sequence comes from Edolisoma coerulescens, assembly GCA_013397115.1. NCBI lineage: Eukaryota > Metazoa > Chordata > Aves > Passeriformes > Campephagidae > Edolisoma > Edolisoma coerulescens. The sequence continues at coordinate 1,217,771 of VWZW01003558.1, read as the reverse complement.
AGAGCCCAAACTCTCTGTCTCTACCTTCCTAAGTGTGGTATTTAGAATGTTTGGTAATTCATTTATTATTCCTCATTATTAAAATAATGATTGGTACTTAACAGCCAGCTTGGAATCCTGGTGCTGGGTGGTGCCACAGCCCAGTAGACAAGATATTCTTATTTTGTCTATTTGAAAAATGAGTGGAAAGATCCTCGATCCTCTCAAAACATCAGTATCTGTGTTCAGCTGTAGAAGGTTACAGAAAGGGCAACTCCACAACCTCTTTCCACCTTATACTGTGCAGCTCAGGTTTCCTGAGAAGTATAAATTGTGCTGGTTATATGTCAGGTACAAGTTGTTTGAGATTCATATGTAGACTTAGACATCTCTCACATAAATTATCTGAGTGTGGTCTGGGCTTTCTTTCTTTAGTCAGTGGAAAGAAAACGCATTTCTTGAACACAATTTGGCCTGTTTGCGACAGCTAAATCAGAATGAAATGATTCATCACATAGAAGCATTTCTTTTCTCATAACAGAAAGTGAGTCTGGATGACTGGAAGAGATGCAGACATCTGCATTTTCACTGCCTAAGTATAGACAAATAAAACCCATCCATTATATATGTTCTGATGTAGAAATAATTTTAAAAAAATAAGGCTAGAGTTTGAGGTGTACCAATAAATATAATTGAGCTAGCACCAGTAAAATTACAAGTTAAAAAGTGATAAAATAATCTTGATGATGGACAAACAACGTAAGTCCCCTATGTCCAGAACTGCTGTTTTCTTTACTGGTGTCTGAACTAGCTACAGTAACAGCAGTGTAAGATGTCTGTGTGTGCTCCAGTTGTACTTTAAGTGAAATTGTTGGCGTTTTCTCTCTCCCATGATCATCTCCAAGTCATATTGTCTCCCCACGTCACTAGTGGAGCACCACACAGCACTGGTCTTTGACAAGGACAGATAAACTTAGTGTCCAGCTCTCAGCTCTACTTCCATGCTCCTGCTGTTCATTTTATAGAGAAGCCAGGTGGACAAAGTCCCATTAGGTTCCCTCTTCCATGACCCTGCCAGCACAGCACAGGAATATTTGCTATAATACTGGGGGTTTTTAGGGATTTGACTAGTTTAAATCTTAAACTCCTTAAACAGAAGAGATTCCCCTTTTTCCTGAGAGGTTGCAGCACATCACGGTGCATCTTGTGAAGACAGGATTTCTGATGCTGAGCCTCTGGAATATCCCATTGCTTCATTCCTGGGTCAGGCTGTGATGCTGTGGCTGTATCAGCCCTATGGCTAGGTTGGGACTCAGAAGGAAATATCCTTTCTCATATTTACCTGTCTTGAAAAGCACGTTAATCTGACTTTGAACTGTCTAACTTCAAATGGGTAGAATACTGGTATAGAAACTTTCTTCTCTTATTTTCTCCTTTGCAGATGACCATTCCAGGATATGTCTGAAAGGTGAAAGTAGCCACGACAATTCAGACTACATCAATGCCAGTCCAATTGTAAGTACGGGAACCTACCTATGAGAAGTATTCCACATGGTTGATCCTTGTCATTCCTTGTTGTCAAAATAGGCTCACTGCGGGCACCTCACTGCTAATCTCAGGTTGTGAGCACCTCACAACACTGGTGTTTCAGCCTGTCCTTTCAAATTGAAGAGAAATATATATGCATGTAATACCCTTGAAGTTTAGGTACTAAGAAAAAGTCACTAGATAACCCTCATTCTACCTTGTAATACTGTCAGTTTTTCTGTACTTGATATTAGGTATTATTAACTTGGAGATTATAAAATTCAGTGCTTTACTTTAGTGGAGGTTTTCCTTCTCTGAGGGGTAAAAATAGCTTGTTCTTTTTGCATTGTCCTACGAGCTACAGTAGGAGGAATAGTTTCTGTAGGCATGGAGAGCTGAGCTCCACAGACTTCTGAGCTTCTTCTGCATTAGGAAGTGACATTTCCTATTACCTTTCTTCCTCTGTTGACCTAATGATGCACAGTGTAGTGGTTCTGTAGCTCTCCTGGTTCTTCTCTGAGCTTGCCGTTTTGAAAGCAAGAACAAGATCCCCTCGCCCCTGTGTGTTCATTCCAACTGCAAAATAGGTTAGTCCAATTTTTGTGTCCAGACACTCCAGTGTGGCCCAGCTGCCATTTCCCATTACTATGTGAATCCTTTCTTGTCCATGAAAGGTGATAGGGAGAAAAGGTCTCTATTTGTAGACACCAAACAGGTATGGTAATGCCAGTAGCCCTGCTGTGTCATAGCATCTCAATGGAAGTGTCAATATATAATCAAAGGATATTCACATGAAGAGGGAAAAAAGCAACGTGTCCTTGACCTCTGTGGGACTGCTGCTGTTGCAGTTGCTTTTTCTCATGGTTTTTATTCACATTAATTAGGCACCAAAAAGTTATTATAGGGCAACTGTGAGAAAGAACTTAGGATGGAGAATTAGATCTCACTGGAGTGGGCTGTATATGCCATTACTGGCTCATTTTCCTGGGGAGTATCACTCCCCCACTTAAATGACTTTGTGTGGGCAAGGCAGCTGACAATTTGCAACAGCATGAAATTACAGGCTGCTTCCTTCCAATGTTGTTGACAATACTTTTTTTCTTGAAGAAACCCCACAGCTACATAGAAACTGTTCCCTGATCTTTGTTTCAGCAGAGTTCAAAAGCTTCATTTCCTTCAACACATAAAAGCGATTTATTCAAAGAGTTAAAAAACACACAGAAGCCAAAAAACACCTTTGGGATATTTTTGTCTTCGGCTTAGGGTAGAGGGGAAAACAAAGCACCTGCATGTTGAGGGATTGCCAGTTTCCATTTCAGAGGACAAGGGTAGACAGGCACAGATTAGAGTTTTTAGACTGCTTTTAGGTGTGTCTCTGACTAGACCAAGCTCTATCTGGCACCGGGATCAGGGGATCACAGTAAGTCGATGTTCCAAGGAATATGCATCCTGCTTGTAAAATCATACCCAGAGGTCCAGCTCCAGGGCTTCAGTGCTCTGTTTGTGTCTTCAGGACCCAGCTGGTGAGTTATGTTTGGTCAAGCCTTCATCTGATAGTAGAAACTGAGAGGTTTTGTGGGAAGGACAGGAGTGGGAGGTGATAACTGGAAGTGAGATATTGTATTCTTGTAAGAGCTTGGTTGTAATTCACATGGCAACAACATGGTATCAAAGTGGAATTACAGCATCTGTAGATAGTGCTAAGCCAGGTTCAGTGTTGACAGCAGTACAAATGCTGGGTTTTTACTGAAAAACTGGGCTTCTGCAACCTGCCCAAAAGTCTGTGTAGATGCAGCTTAACTAGTTTTAGTACACAAATTTGGCTGGAGAAAGGGTAGAATCTTGCATGTGTGTATATGTCTGTTGCAATTGTAGTTCTGGACTACAGTGTAACTATTTCTTTAATTACACTGAAGAGAAAAGTATTAGATTAAGTAGTGTTGGAAGTGAAGAAACAGGACTAAGCTACCCCATTGACAGAACTGGGAAGAGGGTTGCTTTATCAGGATGCCCACAACTAATCAAGCAGAGAGTCTCTGCTTCCACTTTAACTCTTGTGTTTTTACAAAGGGTTGTAATCTTGCCTTTTCATCCAGCTCTTAATGAGGGTCCTTCTGCAGGATTAGAAGGTATTTCTTTTTGTAGTTTTCCCAGACTCAAGAGTTTGGTTCAATACAAGAAGTCACACTGATGAAGCAAAAATTCTTATGGTTGTCTTTATATCTCTTACAGAAATACTTCTGTAAGATATGCCCAGAAATAAGTGGGTTCACAAGTGTTTCATTAGACTGGGACAAGTGCCCAGTAACTTGCATAGCCAAGAAAAACTGCCAAGAAAAATCTTCAAGTTCCTCTTCTTCATGGTAGGATACAGACCCTACAGTGAGGAGAGAAGTGCCACAGCTGACATTTGTGTAGACCTGCTATTCCAAGGAAAGAGATGCTCTAGTTAGTTACATGAGTTTGTTCCACTAAGCCAGTAATCATTTTGTTATTTTGAAAGCAATAGATCAAAATGTTTCCTGAAGGTGATGCAGTGGGAGGTTGATAGGAGGAAATCCCTGCTTTGCAAGCCCATGGTCTGGAAAGATTCCCTGCAAACTGTTGAATTTCAAACCAAATTAAATGTCCTCAGATTAGTGTACACATATTTGTTAATCTGGTGTAGTTTTTGTATAATGAGGTAGAATATAGGAGTGGCAGAGATATCCAGTCTCTATTCTCCCCACTTCAAAAGCCTACTGCAATATTGTATTGGGCACTTGATTCTGCAATATTTACTGTGGTTATACAGCTGGTGAAGCCTAAGTTGGACATATGTGCTATTTCTACTGCTGTTTACCTGAGATCTTTCCTGGTAGCAGGCACACATTTAGTCAGTGTCTTTATAAGGACACAGTGGATGTGGAGTATCAGTACAACTGCTTTCACTCACTCTTGCAAAAATCCTACCATTTCTTTCCTTCAGACTGTTTCAACTTAAGTAACCTCAAGAATTATCCTGTCAATACAGTGATGCTCCTGGTGCATTTGCTCCTTGCAGTGCCTGGATGAGGAGTGAGCACTGTTGTGAGATGGGCATTGATAGCACAGGATCCGTACGGGATGAACTGACTGGAAGAGGCTTTTTCCTCCCCATGTGTGGGAGCTGTCTGGTGCAGGAAGGGTGTAAAATAAAGTAATTACATTTGAGCTTCGGAGAGGGCGGCTGCCAGTCCTGTACATGTTGCTGGGTATCTCCAGCTTCTGGGTCAGTGGTCCAGTCTCCAGCTGGGGCTCACTCAACCTTCACTGAAGCCTAAATGAGTGCAGCAGCACACCGTAAAAAAATCCCTGTGCTAGACAATGAGCTGGCCACCTGCCCACATGTTTCTTCCTTTTAAAAAATGCTGCCCCCCCTCAACACCTCAGTGCCTCACAATATGATGTGAAAACTGGGGTTATATTGATGGCCTCACTGCAGCTGGGAATGGGTGAAGAGAATCAGGAAAGATTTAGTCCAAGTTCTTTCCATTTGTCTTTAATTTTGCTGTAGCATGAGGCCAGGCAAAATGAGTCCTTAGGATAAATTGGCAGGGTAAAAGTGTGGTAGAAATTCCCTCCTCTCCAAAATAACATAAAGTACTATGATAATAACTCTGGTATCGGCAGCTGAATGAAAGGCTTGCAATTACAGCACAAGGAGACCCTGACTGTGCAGAATAAAACTGTGATAATTACTTCTGTCATATTTGTACTTAGTCCTCATTAAATTTCAGGAAAATCATCCAGTAGTAAATAATGTGCAATCTTTGCTTTTAAATCAGAGGTCATGAAAGTAAATGGGAAATTCTGGTTTTCCTCATAGGGTGTCTGAGAGAGAAAAAATCCCATCAACTACATTTAAAAACTCAGTTTGCTTATTATTGAAGACACCAGACTGAGGAATGTCATTAGCATGACAGTTTGTTCAAATACAGCATACAAATTTCATCACCAAGAATAGACTCTGAAATTCATAATGGCATAGGCAACCAGATTTGCTTCTTTCACTCCATTAGGGGCTTAAAAGGGAGGATTTAAAAATTTGTTTTAAATTTTAATTCAAACATGAAGATGAGGACTAGTCTACCATTTTAATTTTAATGCTGAGATGAATGTGATTACAAAGTTCATCTGCATTTGCTGGATATGCTTTCTTTTGCAAAAACAAATATACTTTTTCTTCTTTTAGAGACTGTCTATACTTTGTGTAATAAATACATGCATGGAAGTAGATTTTGTTGGTGTTGTAAACATGTTAAGTCTGGAAACCACACAGAAGTTTGAATCCATACGAATATTTAAGGTGTTAATCAGATTTCAACTTCCTTTCTGTTATATTTGGTCTATACTGGATTTCATTCTAATCTCATGATTCAGGAATATTTCAGATGAACTCAGAGGATTTAGATGAAGGTAAATATGGTGTGACTAAGACCACATCTCACCCAGCATCTTTCTAAGTGGAAAGTAAAGATCTGACAAGCCGAGAGGGAAGGTAGAGGGAAGGAATGAGTAAGTGTTATCATTTACATGAAATTTCAAAATGGTCATTGATGCCTATTGACACTTTTACTTCAGTTTGCAGTTTTACAAGACTGCTTAGCAAGAATCTACATGTACCACTCTCGAGGATTTACTCCAAAATGTATTGATTTTTCTGTATTTCATCAGCATTATCAGTGAAATCGTGCAGCAGCACAATCTCTATCTAAAAACTCAACAAAATTCAGCATTCCTCAGGGAATCCTTGCAAAGTCTTAGAATAAGGCAGCTGGATAATAGAACTCTTGAAGGAAAAACCAACAGTGTAGCTTTTATTCTGTAGTAAAGCAAAGGTGGAATCCTTGTCTGATATTAACAAGATGCAACCAGTTGTGATAATGTTCTTCATATATTTTCCTACTGTAAGGTACTGCAAGTCAACTTATATTACAAAGCCCTGTAGGAAAATACAAGTTGTGCTACTAAAGTTTTTTCTAGCTTTTCTTTTCCAAGAAGAAATCTCAGGGCTCCTCCTTTTTCTTTCCATTTGCTTTTGATATTGGCAGTGATGGAAATCAGCACAATCAATTGTGTGGCCAGTTGTAGTAATCCTTGATCCCTAATATAAAATCACGGAAAAATAGATTGAAACATTATCACCAGACTTGCCTTTGCTGTACTGCAGCAGAAAATGAGAATTCCACCATAGTAGAACAGTTGTAATAATTGCAGCTTTTTCTTTCCAACAATGGCTATTCAATCCCATTCTGATGTAAGCCTTGTGAACTTGGTGCTTTGATGAGGAAATAGAGGGAAAAATCCTGTTCTTTTTGAAAAATTACTATTAGGGTGATTTCTGAAGGTTGTTCTGATGTAAAATGTTAGCAAACAATCAGTTTTTGTTTTAATACTTGATTGTATGGAGCCTGGAGTTCTCCATTTTTCTCTGGAGAATACATTTTCTATTTTATTTTCATGAAGAGAGAAATCCGAGGGATCCTTGAAAGAAGATAATGACTACTGACAGAAAAAAAAAAAAGCCTTTTACTTGATCCTTGATTAGTTAGTTTAAAACCCATTACTGACTTTATTTCTTTATTCAAACTTCTGTTAACTTTGATAGATTAAGATGCCCTTGGTGTTCTGGGTGACCTTGAGAGAATAAAAAAGAACATAGCAAAAACATTCAAGAACTGTCCCTTGCCATCACCTACTCACATTAAATTGAATGTGACCAGACTAGGGATTTTTCACACTTTTCTTGAAATACGTGGTCTTTTAAACAGTGCATGTAATACAAAATTGATGAAACCAGGAATTTCATTTAATTAGTTTAAACTTTGCTCTTATTTTTGTTCAGTTAAGGATCATTTAATAGTGTGAGTGTTTTCTGCCATTTTCTATTTCTTCCAAGCAAGAAGAGTTTCTGCTGATAATTGTTTTTTGTGCAACACAATGTGCTTGGAATGTAATAATTGTAATTGTCTTTTGAATTATTGTTAAACTGCTGATATACCTCACCACTCTGTGCTTATTGTAATGTTTGCCACGTTCCAACAGCACCTTTGTGACAGAGGTTGATTAATGCTGAAATGCCAAGATTGGCCTATTCCTGATTTATCAGCTGAATGTTGAGAAGCATTTGCTCCATGACCGTGCTATTTGCATCATCCTTGATTTTTTCTGCCTTTGTTTTCTGGCATGTCTACATTAAAAAAAAATAATAATTTAAGAAGAATTCGAAGTAAATTATTACTTTTCTAAAGTTTGGTGTATTTACTGTTGGTTACATTTCTGAGCCAAGCTCTTGCCTGTTGGAGAAGTGACATCATTTTCAAGTGGATGCAGCCCACCACAATTTCCACTGGGAGTAGCACATCCTCCTTGGTGTAGGTCGATTTTTCTAAGTTAAGATTTTTAGTTCCAGCATAGGAAACCATTTCACTACAAGTTTAAATACTGTAGATCTTTGGGATTCAAAACAAAACAACAACAAATCATTTCAAGTGTAATGGAGAATAAAAAACCCCCCACTTTCAAGCTTGACTTTGCTTGATCACATTTGCTGTTGTTTTCAGCTATGGTTATTTCAGTGCTTCAATTCTTACAAAACAAAACAAAACAACAAAAAAGTTGCCCCTTTTGAAATGTTTCCTCAGGGGTTTTTTGTTAATGCTGATTTCTGAAGAAAGCTAGTTTTCCCTGGTCTCAAAATACCCACAGTAGTAAATGTCCTGCTATCAGAATTGCTTTTGTCAAAAGGCAAAGAAAGCAAGGTTAAAATTTTTTGTGAGCAATTGCTTGTTGGGAAGATTTATTTGCTGATAAGAGAAGCATCCCAATGAAATTTGGAATAAAATGATGGTATTATAGACATCCTGGTCAAGGTTTTTTATAACAATGGGTGGTGAATCAGAAGCAAGCTTTTAGTCTAAATGGATTCAGTGACTTTTACCTGTGTTGTGTTGTCAGGGAGAATTTTAATATTAAGTCCAGCTTAATTATACGTCAGAAAATTAGAAACATAAAAGTGTTCTCTTCCTTTTTGCAACATTCATCATATTGTTGTTCTGTTAGAATAACTTACATCTGTTCTTTTATGGTTCTTCCCTCTTTTATGTTGCACATAATTATGAGGTGCCTTCTTTTACGCTGACATGTACCATCACTGAAAATTTTGATAGGCTATGAATAAATTCAGGAGATGCCTGTTAATGCAAATGTGACTCACATTCATTCTTATTCAGATCTTTACTTATAGAGCAGAACTGTGCATTGAGACAAATTCTGCCTTCAGCTACATGGGTATAAGTTAACTCTCACCGACTTCAGTGTCACTGAGTCACACCCACACATCTCAGATTTGAAATGGGTCTCTTTTCTTTATGTTCAAAGTTTTGTCTTGCCCAGTTCAGGGTTAGAATGAGTTTGTTTGTTTTTTAATCCTATCAGCAGATCTTCTTTTTCACCAGAATGGATCCTAAGATTTAGAACCAAGAAAACCACCCATCAGTTCGAAAACATTCATTGTAACACACTAATCCTATTTACTCCTGATGGCTTTGTTTCTTAGATTCTTTATTTTTTCTGCTCAGTGAATTTTCTGCTCCTTGAATTAAACGTAATAATTAAGGTCTTTAAGCAGAACTTCCTCCATTGAGACCAAATCCATGCATTTAGATAAATCAGCTAACCAGAAAAAGCCAGAAACTGAATTTGTTCCCCGTTTTTGCTGTTTTTTAGTTACATGTGCCCTGGACTGGCATGGTGGAAATGGAGAACATATTTAGATGTGTGGAGCATTCTTAACATTCAGCGTAGAAAAATGTTTCAAATGGCTCCTAGGTTGCTATGAAACCACGAGTACTGATCTCAAATAAATGCCTTTGTCAGCCACCATAAATGATCTTACTCTGCATATTGAGGACATGGGACACTGCTCATCACGTGTGCTGATATTCATCTGGTGTCATCAGTCTTTTGGGGGAAAACCTCTCCTCTGAGTTTATAAACAGAATTAAAATACTTTGCTTGCCAAGAGAGGATGGAGGGACATGATAGTCCTTTAGGAATCCCTTGTTCTGCCCTCAAATACTTTCTGTCTCTAACATTGCAACAGATTTCCTTTAAAGAAATCCAGTCTGTGTTCTTCTTCCTTATTCCAGATGGACCATGACCCCCGAAACCCTGCATATATTGCCACCCAGGGCCCTCTCCCTGCTACTGTCGCTGACTTCTGGCAGGTAAGTTAAAAATCTCTTTGAAAACTGGGTTTATGTCACAAGTTTTCCTCTGCCTCTTGAAATGTAATTTGTATAAAAATATGTTGTGCTTGAGTCATTATAGGTGGAATAACCTTAATTTAAACATCTTTTTAAAATCTAGTACATGGATATTCAAGCCATTTATGTATAAGAAAAGCCCTCCTAAGTAATAGTTGATCTGAAAATTATATTGAAAACCTCAGGCCAAAGTATTCATATTTTAGTGCCAGGACTCTGTAATTTAATTACTGCCAAGGATTCAGTGATTTTCAGAGGGCCTGACCTTCTGAAGAATGTAGCCAGAATTCATTGTCACTCTCCGGATCAGAAAGGACCCAACACTGAATGCCATGAATTTTCCCATAGAAACCTGTTCCTCACACGTCCCAGTTCCCCAATATGCTTAAATCCCTATGCACTTTCCCGACCACAGGCAGTAAGGACCCAGCTGCATGAATTTGAGAAGGGGCAGAATTTTTTGCAGGACTGGGGCTAAATGGAGTAGTTATTGATGCACAATTAGGAGCTTACTTGACTTACAGGTGTTTTAGTGCTGGTGCAGCTCTCACATTTGGACCTACGCATGTTGCCAGGGTAGATGTGTATGATGGTGTGATGGATACGTGTGTTAGATATTCCTTTGGAAGTGCAGAAGTGTGTCTGAAAGTTTACAGAAGCTGCCTGGGGAGGAGGCTAACTGAGGCTTATTATCAACATGAACATATGTTTTTGTTTTTTGTTTTGCATTATGAATTTAGAGGGTTTTGTTCCAACGATAGAAAATGTCTGTGTGACAGTTTCAGAGGTGTCATTGTATTTTAAGAGCGTACATCAGTTGAAATAATCCCTTCATCTGCATCACCTGACCTATCATTAGAAAGTATTAACTGATCTCTATTGAAGACTCTTTTCATGTCACAATTTCCTACTTTTTCTGATGAGAAATCAGGACGTTTTTGAAAGAATTGTTGAATTTTGGGTGCGTTGATATTGAAGTGCTCAGTCCAAGATATTTTGGGACTGGTTTCTAGAAGGGCAGAGCAAATGCTTTCTGCTTGAAGTCAGGTGAGCTCTTGGTCTGGATTAAATTTGCAAGTAACTTGTGATTTTTGTCTTCACTGTTTGGTAATTAGCTAGAATTGAGAAGAGTGATCTTTTTTGCTTGGCATGTGGATTCTTTATAACAGGCATGATACTTGAAGATGTATTTGTTGAGGTACTCATGCAAAATCAAATAGTATATTAGCTATTCTTTAATGACATTTTATGATTCCTGTGGTGTAGGTTTTTAATTATTTTTGCATATTTGTATGCCTACATTTTGTGTACTTTGACCTGTAAATGCCCCTTTGCATGTTGAAAAATATATTTTCTCATTTTTAAATGAGGCATTTAAGAAGCCCACTTTGCAAGCATTGCTGAAATCAGAATTAATCATACAAGAACAGTATGAAGGATATCCTTTGTTCTTCCCCCACACCAGTTTGAACAGTTAGGCAACCTGTTTGCATGGTCACAGAGACTACAACTGAAATGTTGTTTCTTTGTTCTGTGATCCAATCTTCTTCATTCCAACCTCATACTCAAAAGATCTCTTTCTTTGCTTGCTTTCCTCGTGCTATTTTGTGCGGAAGGCTCTTTTTGCTATTTCTCTTCCCAGTAATCCATCAGTAAAAGTTCACTCCAGCTCCCCACCAGATTTGCTGTAAACGTCTCCTCAGAAACAATTTGGGAGCCACGGTTCAGTTCGAGTGTGGCTGTGTCCATTTCTGATGTGATGCTCTTTTGCTATTTCTTCTGTTAGGTTCCATAGAAAAGGTGGTTTCTGACTTTTATTTTGATGATGTCTGTCACTCCAACATAACAATCTACCTATGCCAGATCGGTCCATTACCCACTTATCTTAAACTTCCTACAGATCACATTTCAATGTGCCAGTTCCTGTCCCAAGCCTTTTACACAGCCCAGGGTATCAACCAGATGTAATAAACAGGCCAAGAGAGATGAGCTCCTCGCAGAACACTGCATCCACAGCCACTGACATGAGGGAGATCCAGTGTACAAGTCAAAAGCGATGGCTTGAAGTTGTTGCAGTTTGTGCCCAGTTGCAGGAGAAGAGTTCATTTCTGTTTTTCACCTAACAGTGCCTATTTTAATGTAAAGCATAGGAAACCTGAACTTGCTATGGAAAATAGTCTTAACTCCTGTCAGGGCACAATCCATTGATATTTACTTGGATACAGTTTTCTGTAGTTTATGGTGCTTCCATGATGCTGCCACCAGGGATTGTTTAAAGATTCAATTATTCATTCCTGATACATCCTCTCAGTGGTTCTCCTCCCTCTCCCTCCTCCACTTAATGCCAGCTGTTGCAGAGTTGCGTTGCTGTTTTCCCCTTTTTGTGCTCAGTGAAGCAGTTTTCTCACTGATAGTGAGAAGAGTGACTGACTCCAGAGAGATCTGGGACTATTTTTCTGTTTCTTGTCTAAATGCACAATGTCATGCTTTAGCAAGTCCAACAGAAACTCTTGGAGCTTGGCATCACCTTCCATGGCAATATTTACTGAACGTATTGCTTCTTATTTTTGCAGAGATTTAGCTGCTAAGATTCCCAAGAGCCAAGGTGCACAGCAGGCATCAGCCACTTCGTTGTGTCTTGGCTGAAAGGCTGCCCCAGCAAGAACCTGTTGTAATTGTTTCCACTCCTGTAGGCATTTCAAACTGACTTCTAGAAAACTCTTGTCTTCAGAGCATTTGTTCTACTTGAAAGTGTAAGGCAACTTTCTTGGCATTTACAACACAGCTGATACCCACAATGAAATCCATACTGCTTCTGATCTGTCCTGACTGTCTACATTTCATGCTTACATTCCAGATATAGTTTCTAAACCTGCTTTCTCTTAACTTTCATTGTATTCTCCCACCAATCAGTGACTACATCTACAGTAGCAAGCAGTCTGGCCCACTGTGAATGGATTTGTGGAATGTCACAATACTTTGTAGGTTTTACCAAACAGATAATGTAGTTTGGGGTAATTTTTTTTTAGTTTTACTGGCAGGCCCCTCTAAAACCTGTTATGTTGATCCAGTGCCCAGTATTTTAGTGCAAGTGCTGTTAGACGCTTAGCAATCAAATTCCCATTTACCGTATTTGAGCTTTCCAGATCCAAACAAAGATTGTAGTTAGCTCAGCGCCTTTGCTTTCTCAAACTAGGCAGAGCTTTTTCATACAGCATTGATGATGCTTGGTCCAGGCTCATGTAGTTTAGCATTCTTAGCACAGGTGAGCAGGTCCAAGCCTAGTACCACTATGGGACTGAAGAGGCACCAGTTCCATTGATCTCACTCTAGTGACCACTTCTTGGAAGATTAGGTCTTTTTGGTAGGGTGGAGAAGAGCAAGTATCATTCTTCAGTACCATCTAACTTGAGCCACCAGAGCTGGCCATTAGTGTCAGAATTTTCTGTACAACTTTCTATTCATTTGGGTTTCCATGTTGACCTGAGAGACCAGGATGATGGAAGTTTTTCTTTCCAAGGCACAATGTTTGAGCTGGAGATGGTCCAAATGCTGGATATTGGTCATTTGCAAATGGTGTTCAAATTTGTATATGTTGTAAGAAAAATAATGATAAAAAAGGCAACAGTCTTACACTGGCTTTTCTAATGGCGAAAGACCTCCATGGTTATCTGTGTCCCTCCAATTTACTTCTCCAGCTCCTTAGATTCTTGGCATAGCTTCTCTAAGTCAGCAAGTGCCAAGTTAGTTCCAACTTTCCTGGCTTACCTATTTCTTTGAAAACTTTCTAGCCTGCAGGAGTTGTGTTGTCAGTCATCTCATTGATCTGTTTTGCCACAGGGCTTCCTAATCTGTCTGGATGCTCTGTGTTTGCGGCTCAAGCAGAGATTTCATCTCTGCCTGCTTGTCATCTCTTGGACCACTCTGGAAATTTTCCAGCCACTACTTTAATTAATTTTGAAAAGCCTCCAGCTGATTTAAGTCTTCTTTTAATTTTATCTGGTCTTGTTTTCATCTCTTTTTACCAATTACTATTTCTGAGAAATATATCCTTCATTGATTCTATTTTTGGTCAGTGTGAATTCCACCTCACAATTCCGTTTCTTGAAAACTGGATAACTGTCCTCACATGGTATTAATCCATTTTTACCTGAGTGATTAAACAATTTGTCAGGTCTCTGTGTTGTTTTCTTCTCAGCTGGAAAGAAAATTCATCCTCAGGACAGGTTTTTGCTTTGATAGAGTTCCATTTTATTTACAAAGAAAGAACAGAGTTTTATTTCCTTGAACAAAGACAGAATCAAATAACAGTCAATAACTTCTTTTTTCCAAACCTCATTCACCCAGTGTTTTACCCCCAACCTCTCTTTCAGCTTTTCTTCTACCAGGATCACAATGCTAGTTTGTTGAGCTGTGCTTGTGGTTTCTTTATTCCTTTTACACATTTATGCTGCTTATCGGGATTAATCATCTTGCCTTGATTAATGCTCTCCCTCTGCATTAAGCATATCGGTTTCTAGAGAAACTCATAGGTCCATATGCTTCACGTTTCTCTTGTTTTTGATGATAACTTCTGTAATTTCAGTTATCAGGCTTCATAAAAGAGTTTGCTTGTTTCTTACATTTATCTTGAATGAAAGGTGATGATTTTGTCCAGCAGCTTCAGTGAGATTTCACTCAGCTCTTTCACATAGCGCTATTAAAATTCAACATCTCTTTGAACATAATTCAAAAGAAAGAGGATGTAGAACATTTCTGATCTATAACAAGTTTTCGCAGCAGGAGTTCCATGTTGTGAATAATTCTGGAGGCATAAAATTTTATTATTTTCAGTATGTGCTGGGTTATAAATCCACGAAATATTTGACATGAAGTACATGTCTTAACTTGCAAAGTATTCTAAGAAGCAAGGGATGATAATTTGCAAGAAACTATTTCTAAGAGTTAGGATACTTAGAACCAACTGTCCTTGCATGGAAAAATTGTTCTTAATTATGCTGGTTTTATAAATTGCATGTCTGCTAAGGTTCATCATCTCCAAATGGAGATTTCTGTCGGAGGCCATAATTTTTCCCTCTGGAAAATACCCCATATCATGTCTTTCTTTCCTAAATCTACCCACGTTTGCTCTCCTTTCCCCTCCTTCTTCTTGGAGGGAAGTGCATTTTCACATTTTTTTATTTTACCACATTAGGTGAAATAGAGGAGGGAACAAGCAGGTCCTGCCATGCTTTTGTTGGCTTAGAAAATGAAATCATATGTGGTATATATATTTTCGTAAGCATTTGTTGTGTTCCTGTGATGTCCTCCCTCCATGACAAACATAATTAATCATTATCTGAACATTATGGAAGTTCTACAGAAGGAGAAATATGATAATTCCTCATTTTGCAAATGCTGAGTAAAGTACAGAGCACCTATAACAGTAAGTCATGAGAGTAAATTAAATGTAGTCTACACTTGTAGTTTAGACCAGAAAATTCCATGGGTTTTGCCTAAATAGGTCTGTAGCTCAGGCTAAATAGATCCCCCACTGCCTTAGTCCCTGAAGGACTCCAGTTTGGCAAGGATGACAGAGCAGACACCACTCATGAACAGCACCGAGTCAGACACGGGAGCAGGAAGGCAGACTTCAAGTGCTGCCCCTTTGTGGTCAGGATGCTCCTCTAGGAAGCAAGGAAAACCTTCACCATCCTACACATTCTGAATCAAACCCGTGCTTTTCCTTACCCCATCTTTCCACCACTATTTGTCAGTACATGAAATAATCTTGAAACTGGAAATGCTCTTCACCCTTCTTGTTAAAGCTGCACATCTCTTGCTGACAAACAAAAAAGAGACCACACTGGAGTGGAGGTTTGCACTGTTGTGGCTGTAGCGATTGGGGAAACCTCATCTCTGTTCCTGTGATTATTTTTTACTTTATTGCAAGACTGTTAAAGTGCGGAAGGGGTCCCAAGAGTAAAGTCCATAGCCCTAATATGAGGCAGGGAGTTCAATTGCCATTTGCTTTTTACTGCCCCAGTCCTGCATTTCTTAATCGAAAACTATTTTTACTTTTCTCCCTGTTCAGGAGTAAGTTATCAGCATCAGTCCAAAAAACTGACAATTGGTTTCCTCCCAGATCACAATGGCATATTAAGAACTGATTCCTGAGTCGCAGTCTTGAGGATGTGATAAGTCTTTACATGTCTAATCAGCAACACTTGCTTCTCTCTTCCAGTTTTAGAATTCAACAAAAGAATTACAAAATGCTGTCAGTTGATTGTTTCCTCTGTAAAAAGGATTAGTCAACAGTAGTCTCCAAGGGCAAATCCCAGTAGCAGGAGACCATGTCCCCATAGCTGAATGAGTCTTCCAGCAAAATCAGTGTTCCAAGCCCATGGGTTGAGTAGGAACAACTGTACCAAACAATCCTCTGCTCTAATTGCTGGTTTCTGTGCTCCCAGTTCAGCACGTTTTGTGAGTGCTGAAATTAATTTACAGACGAAATTATTCTTTTGCATTTTGTTCTGTATGGACACAGTGCTTTCAAGCAGTTTTGATTCCCAAGTTTTATTTTCTTTGCCTGGAGTGGGACTTCCTGCATATCTAATCAGTTCTCACCTTCAGAAAGAAGAGCAGATGAAAACCAACAGAAAGCAATTCAATGTGTAAAATATGCATATTTTAATTTAATAAAGGAAAAACAGCAAGGGAGGCATAGGCACAGAACAGTAGCCCCTAGAGCTCTAGTAACTTGTCAAGCCATGAGAAATAAATATAGCATTAGAAATTCCATAGGCGTTCAGTGAAGGAGTCTGCTTTTATCACACTCACTTCTAATTATGGTTCTGGTTGGAGAAGGTGCTTAGAAATAGTCCCTTAAAATTTGTATCCCTTTATTGTTTAGTTTCCACATTTTCAATACTAAAGGAAAAGCTAATTTCTGATGATTTTGGTGGACTTTTGCTCCTTAATGTGGTTTTGTCAGCAGTGCAACTCTAAACAGAGCTCATATTTAAATTATTTAATAATAAGGCTTGAGTTAGGAGTCTACTGAGAAGAATAAGAGCAGTTTATGTCTCTCTGAGAAAGCAGAAATTATTGCAACACATACAGTCATCTTGAGTTTGCCTTTACCGCTGACTTCCAAACAAGTGTTGCTGCAACAGCAGGGGACATAACACAACCATGTGTTTATATATGGTCCTCTCTGAAGACATTTTTGCGTCTGCAGTCAGATACTTTTTAAATTAAATAGAGATTGTTGACCATTAATCTTCCAACCTACAGATTTGCTTAACTGTCAGGCACAGTTATGATTTTGCAAATGACAATTCTGACCTTGCCAGATTTGACTCATTTCATATTAAAATTATGTCATTTACAAAGTATTTTGCAAAAAAAGTTTGTATGGCTTTTTGACTGGCATACATTGTGAAGTTCTAGTTGATAACAAAAATCTAAATTTAACCCAATTTTTTTTCTTCAGTTAAAAGATCCCCTTTTTTTTAAAGCTTGTGATGTCACAGTTGAGTTAATTATTTTCACAATTTGTAATGGGATTAATGTTATCTGATGCAGCAAGGGTTATTACCTTGCTTTGTCGTTTCTTTAGGACTTGTGTTTATTCATGTTGAGTTTTGATCATTAGAAATTTTTTGGGTTCTGTTTGCTGGTTCATCTGCTTTTCCAAGTCCTTGCATTTACCAATTATACCAATTGTATGGCAAGCCTAAAAGGCTGAAAAGGTAAATTCTGTAGTTTGCTGGAGGTCTCTTCCAGAAAGCAGCTGGTGTGATTAGCATGTTACATTTAGTGAACTGGCTGGATTTAAATGATTGTCCCATCTATTTTCTGTTTTTAAATCATTGCATTTTAGAAACTTCTCTACTAGTCTCCATTAAATGAAGAGTGTCTGGGCAGAGCTCATATCTTGTCATTTCCCCATCACTAAAATGACAGAAATGACTGAAAAGGAGTTTGGGGAGAATCATTTATTATAAAAAGAAGCTTCAAAGTGATGAAGTGTCTGGAAAAAAAAAGGGGGTTCGTATTAACCATTTTTTTGCAAACTAGTAAACAAGGACATTTTAAAGTATAAGCTATCAAAAAATGATGTTTCATCAGATTTATGGCAGTGTTGTAACACTGGTTCTGCTATTTGTGACTTTGTTTTTCTCATTGCATGAAAAACCAATTCTGTGCTCCTTTTCAAGTAATTCTTACTAAATATAATTCATCCCAATGTGGAAGCCCTTTGCATGGGGCTGACAGTGCTGGATAACCACAGCATGAGGTCTCTACACTTGGTGGATTTCATCAACAGGGAATTCTGAGGATCTCGAATGCTCTGCTCATCTTTGGGTTGCGGGATTCAGCCTTTAATCTGCAGAAAATGGAATAGGATGGTGTTATTCTTGTCCAATAAGTGTTCTTCGAGTCATGCATACAGCAGAACCTCATTAAAGATCATTACCATGTTGCTCTCTAGGCCTACAGGCTGAAGGTGGACATGTCACACAAAACTGTGCAGTGTCCTCCCTTTTCAGCAAATACCCTGCAGGCTCTGCAGTGAGCTCCTGTACGGAACTCGGGCTTTATCGCTCCCATTTACAGCACTCCATTCAACATTCCTTCTTCTACCGACAGTATTACCATAAATTACAAACAGGAACCTGCCTGTGCTAAGTGATTTAAATAAGTTTCGTTTTATATATTTCAAATATATATATGTGTCTCTTATATAATGTATGTATATAAATATATTTAGTTTATGTAGACACTTAGAGTCTAAGGCTTCATTTTGCTGGGCTCTACGTAAAAAGAAAAGCCTCTGCCCCGAGGACCTGATGTTCTCTTTATTCTTCCATCACATTGTGCAAGCATACAAAGTTCAGAAATATGTGAATCACTTCATATTTGGAACTGAACTTCTTCCTCCCAGCCCAGCTGAAATGTCTCTTTGGTAACCACAGGCATTTCTCCAGAGGTTGTGCTGCGGTTGTGCAGACCAGGTCTGGGCTATCTGTTCTTTCTTTACCAGGACACATTCTTGGGGCCACTTTCTGGTTTGTGGACATGTCTGAGCACTGCCAAGTGTGAAGTGCTGGGAGATGCAGATTCTGAAAACCCCATCAACTCCTTAAAGATGGGGAGGTGAACAGATGACAGCATAAAACTCTGTGAACTGCCTTTGACTCATCCTGCTTCCATGTTATTTAGAAAGAAATACAGATACCAGCCTGATGTTCTAATATTTAAATTAGCAAGGAAACAAAGAAAATGCTGTAGTCCTCCAGTCACAGGCTGTGAGCCTTAGTGAAAATCCCATCTCAATGGTAAGCACAGGAGATGCAGGGACAGTTGCTTGTAACAGGAATGAAGGCACTAGATTGTATTGCCTTCTTGATTTAGTAGATTTGACTTCTACTTTTCACACAATGACCTAAAAGAAATATTATACCCCAGAGTAACTTTGAAATTGTTTGTTTAAATTAACTTTCATTTGGATTTATGCTTAATGAAATCTTCAGAGATGCAGACAGCCCCTCTCTAATGAAATGCTCTGTCTTTGAACCAATGAACAGGGTTGCCAAACTGTAAGGATTCCTCTCTAAATGAGTGGGCTTTTATAATGTTACACTTGGGTGGCACAAGCAGAGTGCTCGATGATTAGTTTATGGTCTAGATCATTGTATTTTTATTACACTCATAAAAACTGTGTTTCTCCTCATTTTCGTAATGGCTTCAATGAGCTTCTATACCTTCTAGAGGCACATTAAATCGTTATGTGATGAAAGTACTGATTTAGTGGGGCTAGGTTTAAAGTAAGATGCATGTTTTGAATTCTTATCTTAGTCTGATTGCTGGCTGAAAAAGGTGAAACTGCGTTAGAATGAATGAAATCTGTATCATCTTCCTTACATATAAAGAAGGTTTCCAGCTGTGGCCTGAAACAAATGCCGTACAAAAAAGATACAAATGATAAACATACATCTGTCTGTAGAGTGTCTATAATTTTAAAGTATATTTAAATGGGTTTGTGGCATTGTGAGGTTTTAACATGAGGATGAGGAAATTACAGACATTTTTATTTAAAAAACCTTTTATAAGGGGTTAAAAGAAAAAAAAAGATTATTTTTAAATTCGGCTGTATTTTTTTTACCCCACTTCTTTTCAAAATGATAAATAACCCTATTCTGTGTAAATCCTAGATTCATTTCTCTAAATAATTCTAAGCTGGTTTTAAAAGTTGTTTTAATTATGTTGCAAAATGAAAAAAGGGAAGAAAAATGTTATTTGTTTCTCTATATGCAAGCTATTCTTGAAAGAGAAGACAACATCATTATCCATGAATGGGAAACCTTTTTATTTGATATGTAATTAAAAAAAATAATCCTTGAATTGAATGTATCATCTCATCTTTGCACAGTTTAAACAAAGGCCTTTTTTGTTGACAAAATTTACATGTCAATACAGTTGCTTATAAATATTTCTGTGAAATAAACATAACCCTTCACAAAAAGAGCAGTTTACTCTTCATTTAGTAATTTTATATGCTAGCAAAAAGACAATGAATGTTGTATGCAAATATAACATCAATGTACAGCATAATAATAACAGTTTTTAGTGATTATGCTGCTTGGTATTAATTCATAGGAGCCTTTTTGTTCAGCCATGGGCTGTGTTTGGAACAGAGATATGCCAGACCAGAGCAACTCTGCTTGTTTGCTGTTTCTGAGACACATCCACAAATCCTTTAGTTGAGGATGTGCTTGATTCTTGTATCCTACTCTGTGGCTGGTCTAAATTATTAAGTGATCATGCTGGCAGCGAAGATGCTGTTTTCCTCTGTTCCTGCTGTACCTGTGCTCTGTGAGTGCACTGTCTGCAGCACGAGTTGGACTTTCCTTCTACCTCCAGGAAAAAAAGGAAAAAAGGAAAGTAAAAGGGGAAAACAGGACCAGAAAAGAGAAAGGAGGAGGGGAGAGAAAAAAAATAAATAATGAAAGAAAAATAAAGTAGAAAAGAGGGAAAGAGAAAGGAAAAGAAAAAGGAAAATAAAAAGAAAATGAAAAAGAAGAAAGGAAAAAGGAAGAAAGAAAACAAAGGACAAATGGAAGGAAAGAAAGAAGGAAAAGGAAAGTAATGCACATTTGCAACAAATCTTTTACAAATGTGCATTTGGAGGGATAATTTCTCCATCCAAAATGTTCCTGGAAAAACAGATTTGCTTTGAGTTTTTCCTGCCTTTTCTTCATTACTGTTGCTCAGATGCAACTTTTATGATTGTTTCAGCAATGCAGCATTTTAATGGCTTTCGCTACTTGGCAAACTGTAAAAAGACGCGGGGTTGAAAACACAAACAGGTTTCAGTACATGTGACTTTAGGAGGTCTGTGCTGCTTCAGTGTTAAATATCAAATCTTAAATAGATGGGTGTTCTGCAAGCACCATTAAGTGTTCCTTTAGTGGATCTAAAAGTTTGACAGAAAAGCAGTTGAACACAGTACCAGGAGCAAGGAGAGATTTTGTGGATGACCTGAATTGAAATCGCAGGAAATTCTTTAATATTTCATGGACGCCTGCAAAATATGGTGCCAGTTTATTCAGGGATTTGAAAGCAGCTGCAGAGTAAAAGTGTCTAATGAAAATGAAATAAATTTTCTGTGAATGGAATAAATTTTGATTGTGTGTCTGAGTGCAGTAATTATACATGTCACGCAGTAATTAGGCAGTCACAATGTGGCCACGGTGTCTTTCTTTGTCTGCAGATGGTCTGGGAGAACGGCTGTGTCGTTATTGTCATGCTGACACCCCTCGTGGAAAACGGAGTCAAACAGTGCCACCACTATTGGCCAGACGAAGGGTCAAACCTCTACCACATCTACGAGGTACCTACACAAAATATCTGCTTGCAAACGTGACAGTAAGTGCAGGGGCTGATTCCATACGGGGCAGAACAGTGCTGGAGACGATCTAACCTGGAGGTCGAGCGGAGGACTCTGAAATACACTTGGTGTGCCTTGGAGTAGTTTTGCATTTGCAAAAAAATTGGGGTGCAGCTTTAACAGCAAGGTAGTTTCCACCGAATAAAATATGGTAAATAGTGAGTGAAATATTGCAATATTAAAAAGGACAATAATTTTTGCATTTCGAATGTTTTTGCAAGTGGTTGACATGTGAAAGCATGTATTTATATTTTATAGGAAAATAGTGTTCTTAGAACTGGTGAATTTTGCCTTAAGATAGCCATATGTAAATCTTTGTAGAAAAACCTCTATATTGCTGTAGTAATTAATCCTATCTATTTTTATCTCTTGCCTCAGTCACAACAACAAATCTATATTTTTATTTTCTGCTTTGCATTTCTAGCCCAAAATATCATATCATGAGTTTTGTTGCAATACAACATTGATAACGACTGTCGGATTTTTCCAGTGGTCCAGCTGTGTAGAGGAAGAAAATAATACCACAATACCAAATACGAAGAAATGTGGAGAAATTGTGAAGAAATACTGTTATTTAAACTAAAATGGGAATAAAATCATTTTCTGAAAAGATGAGCTCTGCAAATAAGCTGCATTTTTTAATGCTTATTTTCCTTCATAGCAAAAGAAACCGAATTTTCACTTCTCATGTGAATTCAACTCAGATATTTAAGACCTCTGAGAGTGGTTTGGGCAATGCATTTGTGGGCATTTCTGAAAAGAAAGCAACTGCCAGTCTAACACATTTTCAATACAAAATATCTTTTGTATTCACATAATGTTATAAAAAATAAATTTAGTGAATTTTCCTTTTGCATTAAAATTGTCAAGATTTTTCTTATCTTCTCAATACAATAGCAATGGCAGCTAACCCCTTCCTGACAGCTACACTGATTGCTATATCAATTTTTTCTTTTTTTCCCCATACTGGCCAATTTGCTAATAAAAATAAAATTTTCATGCAGTTCCTTCATCCCAGAAATCTTACACCTGCAATCCTGAAGACGTGACTTGCAACCAAAATTGCTGATCTCCATTTGTTCCTTCCTGTGGGTGTAGGTAAATCTTGTCTCTGAGCACATCTGGTGCGAGGATTTCCTCGTGAGGAGCTTCTACCTGAAGAACCTTCAGACGAACGAGACCCGCACAGTGACACAGTTCCACTTCCTCAGCTGGAACGATCAGAGGGTTCCTGCTTCCACCAGATCACTTCTGGATTTCCGCAGGTAAAGCACAAAGTATGGCGGTTCATTTAAAACGATACGGATCTGAGGAACTAGACTAGTGCTTTTGTTTGTCCTTTAAAGACTCTTGGGTTGAAAGGGGGCTCCTCAGCCTGTGATGCCACAATGCTAAACTAACAGAAGTATCTTCAGTAGGATGATGTTTAGTGTTTGCTCACACAGGGATGTTGCCTGGGTTTAAGACATACTTGTTTCCCATTTAGAGGTCGACATCTTTCCTCCCTTTGTATAATCTTCAGTGCTTCTGTATTTCTTTGTTTTTCAAGTATTTATCCATTCTGCAACTTCCAGGCTTTTTGTGTGGCCCCCCTAAGATCCTTATTTCAGAACTCTCACAAATAAATTAGGAAGAATGAGCATGCTTGAAAAAAAGAATCACAATGGAGTCATATGGCAATAGCGTCATTCCCATGGGACCATTTGCTCATGAGGATCCAACTGCGAGGTCTGTAGACCTTTGGCTGCAGGAAGGTGGAAATTTGAGAAAGCAGATGACAATGTTGACAAAGCATACCCTTTGGAACTTTAAAGAAAGTCAATATGGCTTTAAAATACAAATATACAAAGGCAAAGGCTGTGAAAGTCCTTGCCACCTTCTCTAATGTTTGCTGTGCCTATCTAAATTTTAATTTGAAAATTAAAGCCATGCATGATAAATACTGGAGCGAAATAATCTTCATTTGATTGCAAACTGTGCCCAGTGCATCACGTGTAGGTGTTAGCATGTACCAGCTAATCCACAGCCTTGCGCTTATGACTAATGAAAAGAATCTCCAGGAGGTTTGGGGAGTTGGTGCTCAATCCGCCAGCGGCCTGTGGGATCGCGTGTTCTTCTCTCTGCTCTACAGTATTATCTACAACCCCCCGAAGTGATTATAAGGGGCTCAGCACTCAAAAGGTCCAAACTTGTTTCTTTCAATGAGTGCTGGGAGCTCTGACTGATGCCAGTAGAAGTTGCACATCCGCACCCGAAGGGAGAAGCTGGTGTACAGCCAACAGGAGCTGGTTGCACAGTTGTCTGTTGGCAAAATTTTGCCCTTAAAAATTTAGGACTAAATGCCATCCTTCATCCACTCAGTCTTCTTGTACGTATTGCAAGGCTTTTCAAAGCAGAGAGACATCTCACACGATGCAGGTCAGGTAATGGAGTGCAGCTGCTCTGAGTCACTTGGAGCTACGGCTAGGTGAGGATGTAAGGATATACTACAGAGCCACAACACAAAAGCAGTAGTGGAGCAAGGAAGCGCAGCCATAGGATGGAGTTGCAATTGTAATTGAATTTTCAAGGTTTTCTTCTCTGGGTTCAACTTTAATATGATTTTTGTGGCTTGATTTCCCTTTGTTTGTGGTACCGAGGAAGTTGCCTGTAGCGAATTTCTGTAGTGAGAGTTGTGAATCGGTTCCATTGAGCTGTGTGAGGCTGCAGCACAGAGCCAGTGCAGCACCCGGCTTTGCTCTTCTCAAAGTTAGTGGGAAATCTGCTAGCAATTCTAACTAGAGCGTAAATGAGCCTGTACAGCCAGGACATCTGAAGTTCAGAGCACCTCGCCTCTGACTTGTTTCAGTAAGGATTGAGGTCCCTGCGTGAGCGGCAGGATTAGATCTACAGTAAGTCACAGTTCACATCACCAAGAAAGCACTTCTTAGAGTGACATTGTGTAAGGGTTAAATAGCGGTGTTGAAGAAGTGTTGTGCAATACTTTGAAAAAGAAAAATGATAACAAGCTGAGAAAAGTAGTGGAGCTGCCATTCTTTGTATTTTAAGCCAGTATGGGAATGAACCTGTTAAGATTTAATTGAATTCTGAGTGTTCATTTCACATGTATTCACAGTCCAGTGTAGGGTACTGTAATCATTTGCTACGTGCAGATTTTGTACAATGAACTCATAGTACTGAATGCATAGTAAAATTCCGCCTGAAAAGGAATTTTGGCATGCACAATAGCTGGTCTATGAATCTCAGTTTTCTTGGTCATCTGATCTTTTTTTTTTTTTCTGTTCTTTTTTAATGACAAAAAAACTAATGCACTATTGCTAAAATAATGTATTTGGAATTCATTCATACAATACATGTTTTGCACCTGAAGCTTTCTATTTAAAGTACAAACTCTGCTGGATTACGACAGCTGAGTCATAAAGCCCCCAGAAAAATGTCTGACAGTGCTACCATACTCTTAGTAGGGTAGTGCTAGGAAGGGGCTGCTCTCATTTCTTTTAATCTTATCTATGTTTTTATGTGCATTCAGTGTGTTTGTATATATATATGGATATGTGTGTATATTTATATATTCACATACATATATGAAATTAAGCATATACATAACCAACCCTCTATTTTTTATAATTCATCACCAAGAAAAATTGGATTCCCAAAATTACCTTGCCCAGAGTCTGTGGAAATATGGACCTTAAAATTTTTACTGAAGTAAATTTTGAAAGTCTTTTCGAAAACTGAAAGCTTACATTTCTCTTACTATGTATCAGACAGTGATTTAGATGATTTTGCATCTAGCAGATACATTAAACCTTGCTGAATAATCTATCATACTTTCATAATGTAGGAATAAATTGCCAAAAAGAGATTATTCTATATACACTTTACAAATCTGTACAAAAGACAGTCCCTGAGAGGTGAGGCTACTACGGAAACCACTGGTCAGTTTTAAATGCTTCTGGAGTCCTAATTTCATTTTGAACAATAGACCAATCATTATTGCTCTGGACTAGCTTGTTAGTCATGCACTGATATGTGTCATTAAATATTTCTTGAGCCCAGAGGGAGCACATTTACACTTTAAAGAGGGACTGCTAAGCTAAAAGATAATTAGCATCACATGTGAGGGCTTTGCTTAAAATATATATCTATTATGCTATCACTTCTCGCTGTGTGCAATGGCATTTACTAACACTGCTCACTTTAAAAATGGACAAATTCTTATTTTGCCAGCTAATTAGCGGTTGCCAGTGTCATTTTTGTGATGTTGCAGCTAGTAATATGAGCCCAGTTGCATAGTCACAAAAGTGATCATTGGAAACTGTGACTCTGCTGCAGGGACAATGTGGGAAACCCCTTTTCTGAGCCTCTAACGACCTCTGACCTTTGCTTGCTGATGGTTTGCATGATGATTTCTTTTTCACTCAATGAGCCAAGGGTTGGTTTGTATTACTAATCATTCTTTCTAAGTTAATTCTTCCTGTATTTGTATATATATATATATAATATATATTTTCTTCAACATTCAAGAACTTTGCTTACTGATGAATTTTCAGCTCACTCTCATTAGCCAGAACTAAGAATGAAATGAGATATTGCTGCACTTCTAAATATTTTCATAAGCTATATATAGACAAAGCTATGAACCAGCTGGATTGAAACCCTTTGTTTTAATGTGTTTTCTGAAATGTGTGATAATGAAAATGTTTGAAACGCCTTCAATAAAACTGACAAACATAAGGTGTCTTTCCCTAACATGTGTCTCTGGGTGTCTGATTTACTGGTCTGATAGGTCTGATAGATTTAGATCGAGTTTGCCATTGAAATTATATTAGGACTTTGGTACATGGCTAGTCACAACATGCAAATATCATATTAGTGGTGCTACACAAGGAACAAAGGAACCACACAAGCAGAAAGAGAAATGGTAAATACCCCTCTGCAGTGATTAGTTTTTATTTAATACTCTGAATGGAAAAACAACTCTTTAATGCACATGATGGGGGTGGGGGGAAAGTGACCAGCTGCAAGTTGGGGAATGCAGGCTGACTGTATCAGATGTTGGTACAGACATTTCAAATATAATTTAGTATACAATACAAAATAAATAAATAAATAAATAAATACCAGGCTTTATATCATGTAGAAGGAGCTGATCCTCAAGACATGACCATCAAGAATTGAATGGTTCATTCACGTGAAAACTCTGCTGCAGCCCAAGTCATTGAAGTTTTGCTTGGTGCTGCCTGCATACAGATGTATTTATGGACATATAAATGGTCCATTTATATGTCTTCCATCTGAAGTCACGTGCTTCTCAATGACTTACCACTCATTTAATAAGAACATTGTTCTACTGCATTAATTACTTACATCCAGGGAATATAAATAGAGACAGAATGTCTCTGCAAGTATGATTTACATAAGTAAGCAAGAGAGTAAGAATTGTGAAAAGTTCATGAATTCAAATGTTTAAAGGGACCCCCTACAAGAACTTAATATTGTTCTCAAGTTTGGTTAGAATCTTAAGTAACAAAAAGAAGAATGTGAAAACATGGTTTCATGGGATATCACCAATACCTCCATAGCCTGTTAGGGTTGAGTTCCAGGTATCCCAACACCCTGTCAGAAGTTTAGGCATCTTCAGGCTATACTGTGAGCAGTGTTTAAAGATATGTGCATGTTTTCACAGCACAGATGTTAGTGAATAGATGAACAGCCAAGAACTAAATGATTCAGTAGGTTAGTTATGCTTTAAAATTCATAATAACATCACACCACTGTTGTCAAATTTCAGCAGCTCCCTTCAGGTTAGTGATCAGGATCCTGTGTAGCACTTAAACTGAGCTGGGGACTATTAGAGGGTCTGGGAACCCCTTGGAAGCTGCCCTATGAAATGATTTTATAGGAGCCCTTCTAGCTCCAGTAAACTCAAACATCTCATCAAATAATTTGAATGAAAGGTTTTGATTTCTTGAAGCAATGCTTTCCCATTTTAGCCTTTATTCATCTTGCCTTGTTAACATATGTGTGCATATTTTATGGGTTTTTGGCCTGTAACGTACTTGACATGCAAAATATATCCTAGAGCAAAAGAGAGGGCTTGGGATTTTGGTTTTTGTAAGGCAATTTAAGTAGATTTAAACCAATTTTTTGGGCTCTATTCTTAGACTGAGTATCTTGGTTTGCTTCAGCACTAGTTAATTCCTTCATTGGGTTTACATATCAGCTGACCTGTTCTGTGGCTGTACTTTTATTGATTGATTTCACATATATTCTCTTGCCACTGAGAATGTTTAACTAGGAAGCTGTCAAAGACAACAATGTATAAATATTAAATATATAACACTTCTGCAGTAGAACCAAAGCAGTAGAACCAAAGCTTACTGATGGGTTTAGTTATTTTTACTACGATAAAATTACATTTTAGAATTTTTAAGAAGCGTTTCAGGAGATTTGGCATTTGCCTTTCTGGGGAGAAGTGGTGTTACAAATCAGCACACATTGTACAAAGTGCAGTGGGATAGCCTTTTTAATTTTATATTCAGTTTGATGCCCCTTGATATTTCTTTGAGCAAGCTCATGAACTCAAAGTTTGTTTCAAAATTAAAGCATCTAAAGATAATCTTAGTTTTGGAGCTAAGACATGAACCATTTGAGAAAATAGCTCATTTATTTTGCCCAGACAACAATAATAATGGAATGTTTTCTGGGATTTCTATGGCAGCAAAGCAGAATCAAACTTTAAACAAGATTACCTACCAAACAGCTTGTTATATTAGGAAACCATCAACCTGAGTATTTCTTTAAAGACAGCAATATTTGCATTTTCTTATTGCTTATTTTTGACAGTTGGCTAAAGAAACGGTATATAATATGCTTAATTAATTTTTTGTGTCTGTTTTATTTCAGAAAAGTAAACAAGTGCTACAGGGGTCGCTCATGTCCAGTAGTTGTTCATTGCAGGCAAGTACAATTTCTAAAACAGCTTTAGAGAGATCTGTGTGTGTAAGAATTTAACATAGGTGTAAACAAAGTGGGCAAATTAAAGGTTTACTTGAATCATTAACAGTGAGGTAGGCTAAAAATATTAAGTATAAATCAACTGAGTTTTAGTGCTATTTAATACTTAGGATCTGTTTTCGTAATAAAATTATCCTTTCATATGATTTTGTAGATCTTGAGCCATGACTTAACAATGTCTGGCCACACTTTCTAGTATAAGTAGCACTTCAATTTCATACATCTCCTTCAAAATTATAGATGTTCTTTGCATGCCCTCCCAATTTAGTCTGCTTTATTTTATTAACACTCAATTATGTTTTATTTCTTCTTTGCTTGTTTTTAGAGATCATGGTAAGAAGAGGGCAGTGTCAGGGAGTGGTAATCTGCCCAGAGACTGAGTAATCCTTTAAGAGTATTTTTAGGCCTGACAATGTGATAGATGCACACAAAAGCAGTCAGGCAGTTCAATGGAAGAGTTTACCATAATAACATTAATGTTGGGTTTTGCCATGGGAGGTTCTGAGTTATAAGGAAAATGTTGCACTTATTTATCAAAAATATCCTCGTAGATAATGAAGACAGCAAAACAGCCCTGCTAAGAGGCAGGATGTTTGCCATGTGGCCCTTCACTCTGGATGGGAGGGAGGAGGGAGGGGATGTGTTTCTCACGTGTGGCTCAGCCGAGTGAGGATGCAAGGAGCTGAATGCTCCGGAGGGGGCTTGTTTGCATTGCCTTCAGGAAACCTGAGAAAAGAAGGATTTGATGCACAATGAAGAGCCTTCAAGTTTCTTGTTCTTTCCTTACTGTGATGGATGGAAATATCTACCATGAGCTCAGCAGTTTTTGTTTTTATTGAGCCTGATTGCTGTCTTGTCTCTCATTATTCAGCTTAACTAATAAGATTGTCTTTGTTCCCTTCATAGGCAGAGAAAAAAAAAACTTATTACCACTAGCTCCTTTTCTCTAAACAGCGATCTAGTAACTGAAAGAAAAAAATCTCTGTCTACAGAAATTAAGTTTCATAGCTTGCCTATAAACAGAATGCAATAACGTGCTTCATGCTGTTCTATTCTTTTTCCTTTCGTTAATTCTTGTACACAAATTGAGCTATCAATAAAAATAATGGCTTAATTAATAAAACTACATACCAGTCTAATGGGTCATTCATGCACCTTTGTAAAAATTTTGGGGAGGGAAAGAAAAAAAGCTTTTACTTAAAGTCTTAATTATGTTTGCTAACAGCAGCTCTAAAAGAGCATCACGCTGGCAATTACACATTGCTCTCTGAAAGGGACACAAGCTGCATTCAGATTAGGGAGCTTTCCCCCTCCCGAGGCTTGGTCTCACATCTCTGAGGAAGGGTTATTGATACACAAAAGTTAAAGCTATTTCTTAGGAATTACAGGATAATATTTTTTCTGGTCATTGCTACTAAGGAAGAAATAAAAGGAAAGGTACAGAAAAAAACAAGCCACTCATATAGTGAAGAAAGATTGCAGTCCTCAGTAGTCAAATATTTGTTCTTGAACAGGTCTCTGCATTCCCTCTGACCACTGTGTTCAAATGCAATCTACGGCATTTTTGGCTGTTCTGGATAATGTTCTAGTCAAAGTTACTCTGAGTTCTTGATCTCATTTATAAGTGACTGTAATGTCACTATATATACACTTTTTGAACAGAAATTGTATCCTGGTTTAGAGGTTTCCGCTGTTGTTTAAAATGTTTTTTCTTGCATAAACACAACTTGGCTTAAAAAATCAAAACAAAGCCCTGTTATCCAGGGTAGTAGTTAATCTTCCACAACCAGCTTGTGTTTATTCAGTGCAAGCTTTCTCTCCTCTCAGTGCCCTCTTTTAACCCCTCATTCTCTCTCCTCTCCCACCATGTGTAACACTATAACGTTAAGGGCAGGTACCTTCATGTTGAGTCTAGATGCACATTGATAGGCTTTATTTTTTCTTTTTCCTTTTCTGTTGGCAGCGATGGTGCGGGAAGAAGTGGAACCTACATTCTAATTGACATGGTTCTCAATAAAATGGCCAAAGGTGAGAATCGAAAGGCTTGTTACTTCCTCAGTACTGAAAGATGTGCTTGTGTTGCCATGACAACAGTGGGGGAGCAATATTCACAGAAAATCTGAGAATAAATTAGAGGCAAATTGTACTCTTTCCTGAATGTTCTGTAGTTTATTTTCATACCTAACGCAAATGCTTTGTGAATGAGAGGTGTGTTTGTGCTCTTGAGAAGTATTTGAATTTTTAAATTTATAATTTAAAATAGTTATTACAGTTTTTAGAAGAGATGCCTTGGGGCTGTACAACCCGCATTTAGTGGTTACAGGAGCTGTGTCCTGGGCTCTGTCATGGCTGTTGCCCAGTCCCCTTGTCACCTGCCTCACCACGACAGTCAGATGTGATTATTTTCCTTTCTGGAGCTGCCCATTGCCACCAAAGCATGTAGAAGTGCTGGTGCCAGACAGGGCCTCGTGTCTGGCACAAATTCGTTTCTTAGAAGGAAAAAGACTGTAGTGATCAGGACAGAGGACTGAAAATAAATCTCCATTCCCAGTTCTGGGACTATCTGTTTGATATTGAACAATGTATTTAACTTTTCTGTTTCTTAGAATTCTCATCTGTGATATGTAATTTTATGAAATGGGAAATAATCTGTCAACTAAACATAAACTTTTGTTTGTTTAAAATGAACAATCTATAGTTTCTCTAGAAATTGGGAGCATTCCTTTATTTTTTTTTGATTGGTAAATTGTTCATGGTGGGAAGTACTTGAGATACCTTGAAATAATCCTTGATAGAACTGAACAAAATTTTAATACTGATGCTGTCTTCAGAAGGAAGGAGGGTGAGAATGGGCATATAAATCTGACCAGATAAACAAAAAGA
This sequence comes from Edolisoma coerulescens, assembly GCA_013397115.1. NCBI lineage: Eukaryota > Metazoa > Chordata > Aves > Passeriformes > Campephagidae > Edolisoma > Edolisoma coerulescens. The sequence continues at coordinate 1,186,139 of VWZW01003558.1, read as the reverse complement.
AATTTGCCTTTATTGATTCTTAACCTGAGTTCTTAAGCCACATCTGGCATTATGCACATATGTGTATTTAATGAAAAAGGATTCGTTGTAAAAACATATTAATTTATGAAGAGAAACAATATTTAGTTCTTTGAATTTGAATCACTTAGCAGTTTTTGTTTAAGATCTTCTAACACAGTCATATTTTTATATGTAGTTTAAAAATACTCTCCATGCTTTGCAGTCATCTGCTGTTGCATCCTGAATATTCCAGTCCTCTGGGACATGGTGGCATGCGGTCCCTTTAGAAAGAAGATTTTTGCTTTTTTTTTAATCTCTCCAGGTTCTGTTAACATGTCTCATCAAACATGGACTGAATTTTCTGCCCGCGAGCATCATGTGGAACTTGCCACTGATGCTAAAAGAAGTTGTATGTTTGCCTTCTCCTTTGCGCTGTACTGAAAATAAATTTTTCAGTGGGATGAGATTAGTTTTTCATGCTCGTTGGAAAATAGGTTTTTGCTCTGTGAAGGAATATGGAGATATTTCCAATGCTTGTTACTTGCCACGTGACAACCTAGACTTTAAAAATAGAAGCAATGGTACATCGTAAAATTAATGTAGACCTTTGTTAAGTGTTTGTTCACTCATTTCAGCCATCAGCAGTGAGAAGCCATAATGAAAACTAGATTTAAAGTATATGCAATTTATTGGAATAAAGAAGTAAATGAGAAGTATTTTCTAGCTCGGGGCTTTCAGCCACTTAAGGGAGGGTTGACTTTGTTGTAAAAGCACTGAAGAATGCCATTTATTGACTCCATTGTACCATGTAATGTCAAATTCCATTTTAAGTGTGGGCTTAGCGCTTCACAATGCCAGACAAGTCATGTGAAACTGGCCAGAGAAAGGCGTCACAGGGCTTTTTGGAGATCGGTCACCCCCATTTTGTTCTTGACCTGCTCCCCTCTGCCCGTGGGGGTGTGCGACGCGAAATCCCCTGACCTGGTGCTTTGGCTGGAGTTTAAATGAAAGATCAAAGGGCAGAGCGGGCATCTCAGCCCTGCTGAGGTGGGCCTTTCCCAGGCTGTCACACTGTGCGGCCGCCAAAGGTTTTGTTCGGGCGGGAGCCGCGGCCCAGCCTGTGCGGCCGGGGCCCTCTTTGTCTGGCCTGAGAAGCTGGAGGCCCAGGTTGAGGATCCAATGTTCATCAAATGATCAAAGGCCTGAAGCCCTGGACATGAAATCTTTCTTTCCATTTCCTTTTCTTAGAGAATGAATTGCACGAGTGGCAAAGAATGCCCTTTCCAAAGCTTTTATGTGCAGTGCGAGGGCTAACTTCAGAGTCCTTCAGCGCTGAACATAAAAATGTAAGTGCACTTTCAATCTGGGCCCAGCTGCAGGGCCAGCATCGAGGAACCCTTCTTTCAAAAAGGCTTTTAAGGATTAAGGCCTTCAGTCTTTCAAAAAAAAAAAAAAAGGGCAAAAAAAAAAAAAACCAAACCAAAAAAAGTCCACCACGGACTTTTAAGAATAAACTTAGAATAATTTGAGTTTCTTGTTCCGTGGTCTGGTTTATTAGAAAGTAGACAATAATGCATTTTTAAATCAAAGTAAATAGAGGAGTACTTAGTTTCAGCAGTGGGAAAGTAGAAAGCAATCAATAAACGCCTTGGCTCTTTAGTGGGGTCTTTAATAGGGTAGGTTGGGCAAAGGAGCTCCTTTTTCATGTAATGATTTACTTCCCTGCATTCTCTTAGGCAGTTAACTGTAAATGCCTTTGTCATTTACAATTTCTTCTACTGCTCATTGAATTAGTGCTAACACTTAGTCTATTAAACGCGTTATAAATTCATATCTTCTACTGTCCTGCTGTTGCCAACCCTCATATTATTTTAGATGCTGAAAACCACCAACAAGGGACCTGCTCCTAAAGCCTAAACAGGGGAAAAGAAATCAAGTTGGGGAGGATTTTGTGCTTGACATCTGCCACATCAGTTTGACGGCCCCAACCCCTTTGACGAAGGGAATTTTAAGGAATGAAAATTTAAAGAAGCAAAGCATCTTTGCTCAGGGCATTTGCAGGACAGTAAAAGTTGGTACTGAGGGCAGAAATGCTCCCATGGTGTACTTGGGGGGTGAATTGAGCTGGTGGAAAGATGTGCAGGAGCTCACAGGGCCACTGGGACGGATTTGCTATTGGGGGAGGTTCTTAATGAATTTCAGTGTCCTCATGGTAAATGAAATGACTGCATCTGTGCACTTACTCCAAACAGCCACATAAAATAATCTGGGATACTGGAACAGTCAGAGAGCAGCAGTGTCTATCCAGTGCTGTCATTCCTGTGTCATGTCAGCGGGAAGTTTTCAATGCAAAGTATATCCTTTTGTTTCATTGTTCCAATAATTAATTTAGCTATTTATCGTGTAGTTTATTTCTGTAATTTTTTTTCTTCCTAGCTTCCTATGCTGTTGCCTAGAAAGTTTGGACCAGTTGATCCCTGAGGTCCCATTCCAACCTGGTGTTCTATGATCCTGTGAAATGCAGAGACCCTGATCCTATAACCATCAAAGCAATAAGAAAAACTAAAGGGTTTTAAACCTGGCCTTACAGTAACATATTTAAATACTACTTAACATGTTTTAACTATGATACCTTTTTAACTATTTGTACATGAGTGTTACAGTTTTAAGACAGTCACCAAATCCCCTCTCATTTCCATGAGAGCCAGCTTAGGACAAGATTTAGTTTTGAGTTAGAAGCTGAGAAGTGATTTAGTTCATCCCACATGCATTTTCATGATTTAAATAAATACGGAAAATGATAATGGATTGTTTTTGTAGATAACAATGCTTGCTGGATTTTTGATAGGGACTGTTTTTCTGAGGCTGATTTCTGCTGAGAATCTCAACGTTCTTGATGTATTTACAAGTTTTATCCTTTGTTACTAGGGAAGAGAAGATGATTTAGATTTAGCCTACTTGATATTCCTTCCTCACCCTAAACTCACAGTAATGCTGAGCTGATCAGTTTTTTTTTCTTTTTGTGTGATCTAGAGAAAAGTTGAAAATTTTCTCATTTCATGTCTTTCCTGCAGGTTTATTGTAGTGACTAAAAGTGTGATATATTGCAAGACATTTTTATTGAGTGTCTCCGGCACAAAAAAAAAAA